>JAOSBO010007495.1:0-13272 GCA_027563915.1 Erythroxylum rotundifolium
CTAACCTGATTTGAAGTCATCAAATTCGGCTAATTAGACCGGGGTTTTGAGCTGGACTTAAACTCTGGTTGCTTGAACTCGAATCAACCTGAAATCTAAACATTTTATGAACATGATGTCAATTTTATTTTTATTTTTAAAAAATTAAACTGGATACTTCATTGGCATTAGAACCCTAAGAAACAATTTCAAAAACAAATAAAAATTTCCTGGTTAGCTTCACGGCATAGTTTTTTGTTTTTGTTTTTATTTTTAGTTTTTATATTTTAAAAAACATGTTTAATTGAGATTTGTAATAAAAAAGCAAAAAGAAAAACCTATTTAGTTGATATTTGTAATAAAAAACTAAAAACAATATCATCATGTTTTTATTTTTTAATTATAGTGAAATGTTAATATCAAATTTTAATTTAATTATTTTCAATATATGAAATTGTATTTTAAAAATAATTAATTCTCATTAAGGTTAAAAATAAAATATACAAATATTTATATAGAAATTTACACATTAATTGTATATAGTAAAATTTTATAAACCATAAAAATAACATTAAATCATTCTAATCAATAAAAAATATCCGTCATAATAGAATGCTTCAAAACATAACAGTATCATATATAAAAAGAAATAAAAATCAATTAAAAATAATATAATCACTTCACATTTGTCTAACAACTTCATATCCCACTTCCGAGATATATTTAGAAGTTATATTAGAGTGATATTATATTTTACTTAATTAGTCAATGCCTCTATTAGTTGATGAGTGCCCTAACGGTTAGTAAACATAGTGCTTTTGCTGCATATTGGTGGATCAATGCTATACAAGTAGTTATTATAACGGCTAGTTCTCAACTCTAACAATTAGGAAAGGTTCCAAAACACTACAAAGTGTTTTTGCATTAAGTTTATCATCGAGAAGTATTTGAATGTAATTTATACACATTTCTAAGTATTTTTAAATCATGTGAACATAATAATCTCCTATTTGTGTAAGTAAATCGCTTTACAGTTATCAAATAATAAAGTGAGATATTTTGAGTTATAATATTTAGTTGGAGTATACTTTAGGGTTATCCAATTGAAATTGATTAAATGGTTTTCATTCTTTAAGAATGAATATTAAACATCTAGGAAAAAGGCTTAAATGGTTTATATTATTACTTGGTACAAGAAAAGCTTCTTAGGAAAAAGATACATAGTGGCTTCTGTTGGAGCGTGCAGGCGCATGAGGCGGTTTCGTTAGGCTCTTACATAATTCAACAAATTGAAATATATTTATAATAATAATAAATATTAATTGATCGTATGTTCTGCGTTAAAAGTGACAGACAAATAAGATATACAAGCACTTCATATATTTGCAACATTCTAATGATTATAGACTATAGAGTGGCCATATTTATTCAAGACATCTGGTCCACTTTTTTATTTATTTACAAAATTGTCTCTTGCAATTTGGAATTAGCGGGATTTTTACTTTGTCTTGTTTTATTGTTCTCTCGCAATTTAGAAAAATAACTTTCTTCGCCTTCTTCTCCCACGCCAACAAGAACTACATCGACGATCATTCACACCACTTACTGAAGACAGTTGTTTGGATTATAAGGCTGCATGAACATGAGAAAAAGTCCAAAGGATGCTCACAAGTAATACCTGTGTCACATTTCAAAGCGTATTTGAGAGTTGAAGTTCGATACTTTTTCTTCCTTTTGTCTTGTGTTTTTGTAATTTTACCTGCGTCTCATGTCAGCATTGTAAATGACTTGGGTATTGATTTCAGAGTAAAAAACACAAACCTCTTTTTTATTTCAAAAAATTTTAACTTTTTATTCTTAAAATTTTTGAAAAATTATTTTTAGTTTTTTTAAATCTTCTCTTAAACTTTGATTAAAACATAACATTAAAACATATGCAATATAAATAATAGATGTGAACGATTCAAATATTATTTATATGACGCTTTAATTCAGCTCTTAAATCAAATGGAACTAATTAAATCCGATTCAAATTAATAATTTATTATTATTATATAAAATTATTAATTTAAGTGATTTTATATAATTATAAAATTACTTTTGCCAAGTAGATGGTAAAATTAATCTAGTAATAAGAAAGGGAAAAGAATGGAATTATTCTTCAATGTAAAGAGGAAATGAGTAAGAGTGAAAAACTGGTTCTTGTATTTGTATGAAATTAGACAATACCTTGTAATTTACTCATGACATTTCCATTTTTCATTAGTAGATAGACAAGGTAAACTTGTCTGTTTCGCAGTAGCCAACCAGTTTGATGTTCAATAATGAAAAACATAAATGGATACGGGGTCCTTTTATCCACTCGTTTTACCATTTATTATAATAGAGAATTTAAGAGTTGTAGCGCATCCAAACGTCCAGTTTTTTATTTAATTAGAAAATATCAAATGTAACCTTATAGAAAATTTTGATCATAAGATAGAGAACTTTTTTAGTACTTCTCTATATAGGTCAAAAAAAAAAAAAAAGAAGGGAGTACTTCTAAGCATTTTGATTTTAGAGAAGGGTCAGTCTTTTAGTAGGGTAAGAGAGAAAAGTAACGTGAATGTGAGAGTGGTCCTAATTAAAGCAAAATGACGGTAGAAAAGGAAAAAGAGTTAAGCCATGAAGATTTAACAACAGCTCTGTCATTTTTTTTCTGGATTGAGGAAGAACCAGTTTGCTTGTTGCTTCAGGCCACGAACCTCAGGCCAAGTAAAGGAGTTTAAAATACAACGACAAATAACTCACTCAAAATCATTCACTTGGGGCCATAGCTTTGCCTCCTGCAAGAGACCTACCCAGCTTGAGCGGAGATTAGTTTAGGTGTGGATTGCTTAAAGGTACTTTCCCATAGTTGGGATCCGCCTAGGACACTTCGTGGGTAATAAAAAAAAATCATTCACTCATACACCAAGAAATGATTAGAGTCGAGCTCACGCTGGATTAAATTTTCTAATTTGATCTAATTAAGGAGTCAGCAAAAAAATAATTCTTTACGACTTTTCTAATTTGATCTTAATAATTAAATAATTAAAAATATAAATTGAAAAAAGTAATTGAAAAATCGTAGGGGGTAATAATTTCGCAAACTTTCTAATTTTACCGTGGTCGTCTCTAGGACAAACAAAAACAAAAACAATCAAAAGCGAAATAACAAATAATACCAGAAATTTGATAACGCAGTTCGACACACCTTACTTACATCTGCGGGACCTTCACCCAGATTAATACTTTTATCGAAGTACAATAGATTTATCCTAGGCTTTACTGAGCCGACACCACTCAACCCTTGACAATATCTCTTAACCTCACTTTCTGTGAAATATTTTCAACCCTAATAATATGACCGACTCGTGTTAACTTCAACAGAGGATTTTCTCAACACTCTTTTTAACGAAAGAACAATAAATAAATAACTCAAGTGATTGACTAACTAAGAACAAGAACAAAAAACACTTGGAGATAAAAAAAAATTCTCTAAAGGTTCAGCTCCATTGAAATAAATCTGAAAGTTGTCGTAGCAAACTATGGACTAATTTTTGCATATTCCAACATCAACTTACGGCAGCAAAGGAAGATATCACGCACAACTAATCAAGCAAATATGACTTTGATAGAAGCCACACACAATGGGCAGATCGACATAATCGTGAGCCATGCAGTGAAAACACAACCCCAACCTGTGTGCAATTCAAGCTCACGTACAAAAACTTCACATACTCACAATCAATTAACCAGTAAACCCTGCTGCCCATATACGGAAGTAAGATCTGGAGATGTTTTCAGCAGCACACACATGGACCACACACCATGAGTTACGTCATCCACACACCTTTAACTGTTTACAAAATTCGATCAACAAATAGTCACACCAAAACTTCCAACAATTCGCCCAAATTTCACACACACATGATGTATCATACCTCCTCTTAAGATAGACTTCAATCCAAGATAAGATTCTTTCACAACTAGAAGATTATCTATATAGTTTTTGAATTCAAGTTAAACAAGGATTTTCCAATTAATAAAAATATCTGATAAGTCCAATTTATAAAATTATGCCAAAATAAAATAAGTAGATATATATACACCATATATCTAACAATCTCTCCCTTTTTGGCATATTTGTCACAAATACTAAGCTCCCCCTGAATAGCATAATTGGACATATAAGAATAAGATTCACAAGTTTGGCAGATGCTCCCCTTTAATCCGATATCTAGTTCCAAAAACCAATGTTCACAAAGTTAAAAGAAACATAATTTAACAGACCAATATGTCTTCCCCTTTGGGACAAAATATGCCAAAAAGACTAATTCAAGGAGCGCCGGGAAAGCGTAGAACTCGCTACTTTAAGTGGCGAAGAGCAGCAGTAGCCACTTGAATGATACCTTCAATCCTCTCAATTTCAATAAAGAGAGTTGCATGAAGGTTGACAGAAGTCGTCCCCGAGGCATCTCAGGGGCCAGATGTTGTGTATGGCAAATCTACTAACCATGGTTGACGAAAAACCCTCAGAGAGATGTTCATCAAGGCCACCAATTCAAGTACACTCGACTCTATCCTGAGAACTTCATTAGTATATAAAAATTGAGAGATTAAGTATAGAAAGTATAGTAAAGAATGTGGCTTACTCTTAATAGCCAACATAACTTCAATAATGAGGTGTCCAAGATTGAATCGCATCCCAGTACCAATCGCATAAATCAATTTGGCATGTACCAAGTAGACAGAAACCAATGTGTGTATTCAGCATCTAGTTGGTCATAACTAATTTAAAGAGCATGAAATACTTTTGGGTAAGCATTGAGGAACAAAGTACAGAGTTAGATAGTCATTCATTCAATTTCCCACTAGTCAGTATTGTAGTAATTAAGTCATTTGACACATTCCGATCATCATTATAAATTAGATCACCAATCAAATTATCAAATCTCATAAACAAATTTAGTTGAGTAGCATCAAAACGGACTACTCGACCCCGCACATATATTGCTCTATAACTCATAGCAGTCTCATTTAGAATATCACAAGATAAATTGTAGTAAATTTTTTTTACCAGATCTAAATCATAGTGTTGTGGAAGCAGTGAGGCTTACAGTAAAATCACTTCGATAATAAAATGTCCAGACCATGTTGTTGAAACTCCTCTAAGTTGATTGAGCGATCGAGAATAAACTCGACAGTGTTGAGAGTTGCCCATTTCTATTCAGCCGCGGAAGAGTAACACTTGAAGGAAATCGCATTATCCGCTGTCAGGTGGACAGAAGAATTACTTCAAGGTATCAGTTTGATTTCCAAGCCCACACATTTGTACGCTTCTGAGGAGCCATAAGAGGCCCAGTTGGTGGAGCTGGTGTTGTGATAGTTTCATCAGAATCTGAAGCAGAGTCTTCAATCGTGGATAATATGACTTAAGTGGATGAAAAAGGTATCAGTTTTTTATTTTAATACGTCAACAATGTAAAACAAAAAATCCCAAAGCCCGTCAAAGAAGTTCAAACCGTATTGCATCAAGAGGTTTCGTAAAGATACCTATCAACTGCTTTTCCATTGATACATGTGGCAAAGCGACTATTTTGCTTTCCACAAGCTCTTGAATAAAGAGGTACCTCAGATCAATATATTTCCTTTTTGGATTCTGAACTAGATTTTTGGAGATGTCTATGACACTCTTGTTATCGCATAAGATAGTCAACACATTCTAATTAATTGCATAATCTTCTAACATTTGTTTCATCCAAAGAAGTTATGAACAACTACTTCCTGCAGTGATATATTCTGCCTCAGCAGTTGATAGTGAAATTGAATTCTGCTTCTTGGTATACCTAGAGATCACATTGTTTCCTAGGAAGAAACAACCTTCTGAAGTGCTTTTCCGATCATCTAAGTTTTCAGCCCAATCATCATCACTATATCTAGCTAGATAAGATGTTGAGTCAGATGTCTACCATATCCCAAAATTAGATGTTCTGCTTACATACCTGATAATCCTCTTGACTGCTGTCAAATGTGTTTCGTTTGGGTTGGCTTGATAGCGAGCACATATGCCAACGCTGAAACAAATATCTGGCCTACTTCTAGTCAAATATAATAAACCTCCGATCATACTCCAATATAGACTGACATCAACGCTTTTATCATTCTCATTTCTATTTAGTTTCTTTTAAACACGAATAGGTGTTCTCGTACGTCTGGCATTCTCAATACCAAACTTCTTAATTAAATTATTGGCATTTTTGATTTGTAATATAAAAATTTCATCCTTCACTTGTTTAACTTGCAAATCCAAAATTAAATTCAGCTCACTTACTATACTCATTTCAAATTCGGATGTCATTACTTCAACAAATACATCTACCATCTTCGGATGTGTGGCACCAAACACAATGTCATCAACATAGATCTGAGTAATCACAAAATCATATTTAAACTTTGCAATAAATAGATTTTTGTCAACACTACCTCGTTTATATCCTTGCTTGATGAGATATTGTGTGAGCCTTTCATACCAAGCCTTTGGTGCTTGGTTGAGACTGTAAAGAGCTTTCTTTGGCTTAAAAACATGATTTGCATAGGCTGAATCAATAAATCCTTTCGGTTGCTTGACTTACAATTCTTCCTATATAAAACCCATTCAAAAAAGCACTCTTTACATCCATCTGATAAAGCTTAAATCCCTTCACACATGTTGTGCCCAATAATAGTTTAATAGACTCAATTTGTGCCACCGGTGCAAAAGTTTCGTCAAGTCTATTCCTTCCACCTGAGAATATCCCTGAGCTACTAACCTTGTTTTATTTATGGTTATATTACCCTTTTCATCTGTTTTATTTCGAAAGTCCCATTTTGTTTCAATCATATTAGTATCCAATGGTCTTGGCACTAATTCCCATACATCATTCCATGCAAATTAACTCAATTCATCTTGCATAGCTACTACCTAGAACTCATCTTGTACAGCTTCTTTAATGTTCTTTGGATCGAATGAAGATATGTAGTACAAGTCTCCCGCAAGTTCTTGATAATCAACCCTTTTTCTTTCCCTTGTTTTTGTTGTTTCACTAACATCTCCAATGATGTTCTCTACTAGAGGATTTCTTTATATTCAAGAGGGAGAATCTCGGTTCAAATCAACTTCTCTTGAGTTTTGAAAATTCAAAGTAATATTTTCTACATCTAGTGTTTTGATTGATTCATCATCTAAAGTAACTGACGGTTCTTCAGTTTGTGCAATTAGTTCCTCAACAGCAACTAACTACAAATCTGGGCAATTTTTCAATCTTGTCTCGTTGCTTGTTTGAGCTAGTTCAGAGGGTCGGTTATGTAGATTTTCTTCTTCCACTTGACCATTTAACAAAAATACATCATCTATCACAAAATTTATAGACTCTAGCACTTTCTTGGTTCTTTGATCATACACTCGATAAGCTTTACTGTCAGTTGAATAACCATTGAAGATTCCTTCATCACTTTCTCTCTCAAAATTTTCTAGCTATTCCCAATCTCTAAGAATGTAGTACCTACTACCAAAAACATGAAAGTAACTCACATCTGATTTCTTTCCCATCCATAGTTCATAGGATGTCTTGTTTAAGAGGCTTCGAAGATAAACTCTATTACATATTTAGCATGCTGTATTAATTGCTTCAGTCCAAAATCACATAGGCAATTTAGTTCCATTTAATATAGATTTGACCATTTCTTGAAGTGTTTTATTTTTCCTTTCGGCAACTCCATTTTTTTGTGGAGCTTTAGGTGCTGAAAATTCTTCTATGATATCATACTCATCATAAAAGTTATTAAAGCTTGTATTATCAAATTCTCTTCAGTGATCTGAACGAATTCTCAATATAGTTATATTTTTCAAATTCATGACCTACACACATATGCTTCTACAAGCCTTGAAAGCATCTTATTTTTCTTTCAAAAATGATACCCAAGTATATCTCGAATAATCATCAACACTAGTTGAAAAATATCTCATTCCACCAATGTTATCATGTTGTGTTGGACTAACCAAATCCATGTAAATTAATTTAAGTATGCATGATGAGGTAACGTGTCTAACCCTTTTGTGTGGCACTCTAATCTGTTTACCCATTTGTCATGCACTACAAATTGATTTCCCTTTTTTGTTCATTGTGGTTATACCCTTCACAGCTTCCAATTTCGTCAACTTGCAAATAAGATCAAGATTTACGTGTCCGAGCTTTTGATGCCATAAATCAATGTTATTTTCATGTGTGGCTGATTTATAGGTGGTCATGACCTACAATATGTAGCAATTGTTGACTGATCGCTTGTCGCCCACGAGGCATTCTCCTTGTTCAATTAGCACCCTGCATTCATCATTTGTAAATTTAACTAACAAACCATCATCTCAAAGTTGACTTATACTCACCAAATTGGCTTTCAGTCCATTGAAATGGAGCATATTCTTGAAGGGAGACAATCCATCCATACATAATGTTCCTCTACCAATCACGGAAGCCTTCTTTCCATCTCCAAAGGTCCATACAACTCTGATAATCGATTAAGTAATTCTTTTCTCCTGTCATGTGACGTGAGCATCCACTATTAAAATATCAACCCTTTTGTAAAATTTCCTTCACCTATTTAATAACCACGAGAGCTTACAATTCACTTTTTTTCACCCAAGTAGATTTCGGTACTGAGAGCTAATGTTGAGATTTTTGTGAGGGATGTAGAATTCTTTAGCTTTGGCTTCTTTGAAATAGCATATGCAGTAATTGGTAACATCTGGGCCTTATGTGCCCAATAACTCTGTAAAAATGGCACGTGGGTACAAATCTTTGATTCTTTCTCCATGTTTCTTCTTCTTGGACGGATCTGGACATATCATTTTTCTTCTCATTCACCTTAGAGCACTCTCCCTTATAACCAATGCCTTAAAGATCCTCTTTAACCTTACCAATTTCCATTAACTTTTCTAGTTTTTCTTTTCCTCCATTCAACATTCTCAATCTCTTTTTGGTACTTACTAAGCTCATTCTAGCTTCACCAAGCTCATCTAATGCCAGCATCAATTTCTTTTTTAACTCTTGGATGGTGTTCTTCATGGAGAGATTCTCTTCCTTTAATCTTTCATTCTTTCTACACATTTTCACCCATTTTTCATACGTAACTTTATAAGCCTCGTAAATATTCTCCTTTTTATCATCTAGGCCAATTTCATCACTATCATAATATGATATTAGGTCTTACACTGAGTTGTTTGCATTTTTATGGAAATTTTCCCTCTTTTTGGTCTTCAGTTACTTCCTTCTCAATTGCTGTTAAGTAAGTAGCTGGACATTTGCTATATAAAGCAACTAATGAAGCACTGTTAGCGATTTATTCTTCACTACCATGTTCACTCTCTGATTCATTCTCACTCCAAGTGTTAGTAAAGGATTTTTCTTTTCTTTTCTTCAAAGTATTATCACATTCAGGTTGAATGTGCCTAAAGCCTTGACACTCATGACATTGGATTCTCTTCACCTTCCTTTCACCCTTTTGAGTTTTGGCTTATTGTTTTAAGTTGTTATTCGTTGAACTCTCATCATAATGTCTAAATTTGGGTCTTTCCTTTTTCATTCTTTTCAACCATTTACCAAAATTTCGTGTAAGTAGTACCAAATCTTCATTCTCATCGGATTCATCTTTTGCATCATTCACACCCTTTCTAGTTTCAACCTGTAGTGTCAATCCTTTGCTTCTTTCTTGCTTGCCCCTTAAAAAATTCATTTCGAAATTTGTAAGAATTCCAATTACCTTCTCTAATGATAGATCATTAATGTTGTGGGCCTCCTCTATTGCTGCAATTTTCAAAATAAATCTCAGAAGTAATGATCTCAATGTCTTCTTGACTAGTTTCAAATTGGAATCCAAGTTGATGTGCTTGATTTGCTATATCTCACAATCTTTCATGAAAGTCCCCAATGGTCTCATTTTCATCCATCTTCAATTCTTCAAACCTCACAACTGACATCTGTAATTTTGATGCTACCTTAAATTTGGATCCTTCATGAATAGTTTGCAAAGCATCCCATGCTTTTTTAGTTGATTCACAGGCTGATATCATTGAGAAATGTCCTTCATCAACAGCACTGAAAATCACATGCATTGCTTGAGAGTTTCTAAGTGCACTTTCTTCTTCGACTCTTGTACACTCAAATGGATTTTTTTGAACTACTTTTCCTTTATTATCTATAATCATCAGATGCGTCTACATATGTACTACCGAGTGCCAAACTTTTATACCCTGAGCTTTAATGAAGACTCTCATTCGTGATTTCTATGCAGGATAGTTAGATCCATCCAACAGTGGTGGTCTAGTGATCGATGCACCCTCTTATAGCCATGTTTGCGAAACTAAGATCTGCACCAACTTGCTACCAAGTTTTGAAATGGTAACCCGCTCTGATACCAATTGAAAAATCATAGGGGGTAGTAGTTTCACCAGCTTTCCAATTTTACTGTGGTCATCTTTAGCACAAAAAAAAAACAATCAAAAGCGAAATAGCAAATAACACAAGAAATTTGATAACGCAATTCAGCACACCTTGCCTATGTCTGTGGGGACCTTACCCAGATTAATACTTTCACTTACTAAGCCGACACCACTCAACCCTTAACACTATCTCTCAACCTTGCTTTCTGTGAAAGATTTTCACCCCCAATAACTCGACTGATTCTTGTTAACTTTAACAAAAGATTTTCTCAACATTCTTTTTAACGAAAGAACAACAAATAAATAACTCAAGTGATTGACTAACTAAGAACAAGAACAAAAAACACTTGAGATAAAAAAAACTTCTCTAAAGGTTCAGCTTACTGAAATAAATCTAAAAGTTTTCGTAGTAAACTATGAACTGATTTTTGCATACTCCAACATCAACTTACAGTAGTAGAGGAAGATATCACGCACAACTAATCAAGCAAATAAGCCTTTGATAGAAGCCACACACAATGGACAAATCGACTTAATCGTGAGCCTTGCAGTGAAAATTCAAAACCAATCTGTGAGTAATTCAAGATGTCGCACCCACAAAGAACTATTAGCTCACGTACAAAAACTTCACACACTCACAATCAATTAACCAGTAAACCCTGCTGCTCACATACGGAAATAACACCTGGAGATGTTTTTAGCAACACACATATGGACCACACATCATGGGTTACGTCATCCACACACCTTCAACTGTTCTCAAAATTTGAACAACATATAGTCACACCAAAACTTCAAGCAATTCACCCAAACTTCACACACGTGTGATGTATCACACCCCCTCTTGAGATAGACTCCAATCCAAGATGAGATTCTTTCACAACTAGAAGATTATCCATATAGTTTTTGAATCTAAGTTAAACAAAGATTTTCCAATTAATAAAAATATATGATAAGTCCAATTTATAAAATTATTCCAAAATAAAATAAGTAGATATATACACCATATATCTAACAGTAATTAAAAATATATAGATTTTCTTTGACTAGAGAATTCCTTAAATTAGTACTAATCGATAATAATAAAACATTCTTTCTAATTACTTTAGGTTAATAAATCATCTATTAACTTACTAATTATCTTCATAAAATTTGTACTATATTCAAATACTATCAACTGAGCTACCATAAATGGTGGCCCCTGAAATATTTTTATTGAGTTAGGAGTGATATTTTATAGAATTTGAATTTTTTCTGTTGAATGAATGGAGTTGTAAAGCATGATTTAAATAAATTATGAGGTCATGATAAAATTATTATTAGAGTTTAATTATTTATTTCAATGTTTGTAGGATTTTATTTCACTAGTTAGTGAAATTAATGCATTAAGAATGAATTGAGGGCATTTATGCCATGTCACTTAAGTTTAGAAACCAAGAAGCATTAAAGGAAGGGTAAAGTGCCCTTTTAGCACTCATTAAGGGTAGAATGGGAAGAGAAAAATGTTGTCTTATAAATTAGATGACCAAAAACGTGAATGAAGGAAAGAAGGAGAGAAAAACGTGAAAAAGAGAAAGAAAGGAGAGAGAGTCAGCCATTAGAGAGAAAAAGAAGAAGAAAGGTTAGGGTTCCATCTTTTCTTAGCTTTTAAGAGTGATTTTAAGGGTGTTCAAGAAGAGAAAAAGAAAGAGGAAGAGAAGAGCTTCCATTTGAGCCAAATATATTTTTGTTTGGTGAAGATTCAAGGTAAGCCCAATTTTAATCCATTGGATTTTTGGAAGGATTTAGGTTTATGAATCTTAGAAAATGCATGGGTTTAAGTATTCCAGAATCAATTTTAGTGAACATGTTGTTTGAGTTCTCAATTTAGATTCCTATTGAATTGGATTTTTGCCAATTTGACGGAAATCAAGTAAGGCAAGAGCAGTAAGAGGAGGGGAATTTTTAAGCAAGGAATTCAACTGGGTTATTTGTTTATAGTTGAGTTAATAAGCCATGAGAATTTTTCCTAATCAATTGATTTGAATGACTTTCAATTGCTTTATAAATGTTGCATTTATTGCTTCTTGAATGATTCAAGTATTTCCTATATGTTTGGTATTTGAATCTTGATGATGATTTATGAAATGATGATGGAAATTGGTTTTGAAATATATCATGCTTATGGAACTCATGTTTCCAAAATTTGCCTTTTGTGCAATATGTTTACAAGTCATGAAATTCATGTTTGTGTGGGTTTGTGGTGGTCCATCATGTTATGTCACGTGCATATTGACCATGTTAAAGGCTTCTCCCACCTGATCGCTAGTGGCATGGAGCTCCTTCACGGACTCCCTCATGTTTACCAGAGATTCGCAAGAACTCCCTTATGTTTATCGAAGTTTCGCAAGAACTCTCTCATGTATATAGACTACCCAAACCATTATGAGTTCTTAAGTTGTTCATGATTTGTTAACAAGTTTGATGAGTACATGTCTTATGTTGTGTATGAATGGTTTGACAACTTTGAGAATTTGAAAAATACATGTCCTATGTTGTTTATGACATGTTTGAAAAGCTTGAGAATTTGGGAAATACATGTTTTATGGTTGCAAAGCATTTTAATGCGGAAATGGATATTTGCAATGGTTTTGCTTATTTCTAGACTATAAATTTGTTACCCACGAACTTTTAGCTCACCCCCTTCCTCCCATCTCCAAGTGAAGAGCAAGAGATCGAGTGATCGAGAGTCAAGGCATCACCCCAAATCTGCATATTTTGTATTTAAGTTAGTTTATGAAAACTCAAGGCTTTAG
>JAOSBO010007539.1:0-13269 GCA_027563915.1 Erythroxylum rotundifolium
GAGAGTATGCCAAAGAGCTAGAGGAGACCTCCAGGGTTGGTATGGAAGGACTTTTTAGCTACTTTTGAGAAGAAGTATCTGTCTGAGGTGTATATTCAGCAGAAGCAGAGGGAGTTTCTGAGTCTCACCCAGAGGGAGATGACAGTGAGCGAGTATGAGCGTCGGTTTACACAATTGTCTCGGTATGCAGCTGAGATGATTATGACTGAGGCAACTAAATGTCATCAGTTTGAATCAAAATTGCAACTAGCCATCATAGAAAAGGTAATGGTGCAGAACTTCTGTAACTTTCAACAGTTTGTTGAAGTGGCACTAAGGGTTGAAAACATAGAGAATATAAAGAGTGTTGTGAATAAGAAGAGAAAGAGGAGAGAATAGCTTAAGAGGGGAGGGAGTACTCTTATGTCAGAGAGGAGTGCCAGGACTTTCCCTACACAGTCTGAGGGGTGGAGCACTGGAGCAAGTAGACCTAGACCAATAAAAACTATCTCACATCAAGCCTCAAAGGCTAGAGGCAATAGGAGGGGAGATGGGGATAAGCCACCCATTTCTAAATGTGATCACTGTGGAAAGTTTCATAGAGGGGAATGTTACCAATTGACTGGTGCGTGCTTCAATTACGGAGAAAAAGGACACATGGCAAGAGAGTGCCCTCAGAATCCAAGACAGGAGAAAACTCAGATGCAAGGTTCGAAAAAAATTGAGACTGTGGGACACAAGACTACAACTGAAGTGGGCAGCAAAAAGGGTGAATCTTTCAGGGAGACCTAAAGGGCAAGCACCAACTAGGGTATTTGTAATGACACGGAAGGAGGCAGAGACCGCTCTAGAAGTTGTGACTGGTACGATTAAATTGTTTGATGTTGATATTGTTGTCTTGATTGATCCGGGGTCCACCCACTCATTTGTTTCTTCATGTAGAACGATGTATGGTAAGAATGTGAGCATGTTGGATACTCCTTTGATGGTGAGTACTACAATCGGCCAGTATATTATTATCAGTCAAGTTTATAGAGACTGTGAGATATATATTGGTGGGGAACACTTAGTAGTGGACTTGATGCCGTTGAAAATGGGAGGCCTGGATATAATTTTGGGTATGAACACGTTAGAGAAGTACAATGCCCATATGGATTGTAGACAGAAGACAGTGGAGTTCGAATTAGACAATGGTAGAAAGGTGATGTTTGTGGGAGACAGAAAAGCAAGCTCGCCTAGAATTGTTTCGGCTTTGACAGCAGAGAAGATGATGAGGAAAGGATGTGAAGCATTTTTAGCCTATGTGGTAGACACCAAGGCCAATGGAGGGAAGTTAGAGGAAATACCTATGGTCAGAGAATTCCCAGATGTCTTTACCGAGGAATTACCAAGACTACCACCACCTAGGAAAATTGAATTTCCCATTGAGCTTCTTCCGAGCCAATGCCAATAACGATTCCGCCTTATAGAATGGCTCCGGCGGAATTGAAGGAGCTTAAGGAGAAATTGGAAGATTTATTGGAGAAAGGTTACATTAGACCAAGCTCTTCACCTTGGGGAGCTCCGGTCCTTTTTGTGAAGAAAAAAGATGGATCGTTAAGGATGTGTGTGGATTATAGGAAGCTTAACCATGTCACCATAAAGAATAGATATCCGCTTCCATGCATAGATGATTTGTTTGATCAGTTACAAGGGGTGAGAGTCTTTTCTAAGATGGATTTGAGATTGGGTTACCACCAATTACGGATAAAGGAGACTGATGTGTCAAAGATTGCTTTTAGAACACGGTATAGCCACTTTGAGTTCTTGGTGATGCCTTTTGGGTTAACGAATGCACCTGCAGCTTTCATGGATTTGATGAATCTAGTATTTAAGTTCTTCTTAGACTGATTTATCATTATATTTATTGATGATATAATGGTTTATTCTAAGAGTGACAAGGAGCATGAGGAACATTTGAGGATTGCCTTGGAGACATTGAGGAAGAACGAGTTGTATGCCAAATTCGATAAATGCAAATTTTGGCTAAAGTAAGTAGTGTTTCTTGGGCACGTGATTTCAGAGCATGGAGTACATATAGATCCAAGGAAGATAGAAGCATTTGTGAAATGGGAAGCACCTAATAATGTAACTGAAGTGAGAAGTTTCTTAGGTTTAGCCAGATATTACAGAAGGTTTATGGAGGGCTTTTCCATGATAGCTATTCCACTTTCCAAATTGACAAAGAAGAATCAGAAGTTTGTGTGGATAGATGAATGTCAGAAGAGTCTTGAGGAGCTTAAGTATAGATTGACGAGTGCACCAATTTTGACTTTGCCTTTAAGTAATGATGGATACACCGTGTACAGTGATGCCTCAAGGAAGGGATTGGGTTGTGTGTTGATGCAAGGAGATAAGGTGATTGCTTATGCTTCTAGGCAATTGAAACCTTATGAGATGAATTATCCTACGCATGAATTGGAGTTAGCTGCCATAATTTTTACATTGAAAATATGGAGACATTATTCGTATGGAGTCACTACTAGGGTATTTACGGACCATCAGAGCCTTAAGTATTTGATGAGCCAAAAGGAGTTGAACTTGAGACAAAGAAGATGGTTAGAGTTATTAAAAGACTATGACTTGATGATAGATTACCACCCGGGGAAAGCTAATGTAGTAGCGGATGCCCTGAGTAAGAAGTTCACTATGGCACATGTGGAAACAGTGTACCTTCCTTTATTGGAGGAATTAGCCAGACTTAAGGTGACATTGAGGCAAGTTGAGCCTGATTATGTATTGGCTAATTTTAGACTGAGGCCAATATTGAATGAAAAGGTTAAGGAATTGTAGGAACAGGATGAGTATTTAAACAGGCTTCGAGAAGAGATTAAAAGGGGTAAACCTTCTGAAATAGAGGTAACAAAAGATGAATTGATGGTGGTGGAGAATAGACTATGTATTCCTAATATGCAAAAGCTGAAAGATGAAATTCTTGATGAGGCACACAATGCGCCTTATGCTATGCACCCAAGAAGTAAGAAAATGTATAGAGATTTGAAGGAGCATTTCTAGTGGAAAGGAATGAAGAAGGATGTTAGAGAGTATATCAAAAGATGCTTAGTCTACCAGCAAGTTAAGGCTAAGCACTAAGCACCTTCAGGCAAGCTTAAACCTTTGTCGATTCCTGAATGGAAGTGGGAGAAGATTACAATGGATTTCTTGATGGGATTACCGAGAATTAATAGGAAGCATGATGCAATATGGGTGATTGTGGATAGGCTAACCAAGTCCACACATTTCTTGCTAATTAAGCAGACAAATTCTTTGAATGCTTTGGCCAAGAAATAAATGGATGAGATAATCAGGCTTCATGGGATTTCAAGTTCGATAGTCTTGGATAAAGATCCCAGGTTCACCTTCAAATTCTGGGAAAGCTTACAGGAGGCTTTAGGAACTAAGTTACATTTTAGTACAGCTTCCTATCCACAAACTGATGGAAAATCAGAGAGGACAATACGAACTTTGGGGTCAATGTTGAGAGCTTGTGTTATAGATTTTAAGGGCTCATGGGATGATCATTTGCCTTTAATTGAATTTGCTTACAATAATTCATATCACTCAGGAATTCAGATGACACCTTATAAAGCTTTGTATGGTAGGAGGTGCAGAACTCCTATTTGATAGGATGAGGAAGGTGAAAGGAGGCTTTTAGGGCCTGAGTTAGTGCAAGTCACAGTTGATAAGATTAAATTGGTGAAGCAGAGGATTAAAACAGCTCAGGACAGGATGAAGAGCTATGCAGATGCACATAGAAAAGAGATGGAATTTGAAGTTGGAGACAAGGTGTTGCTCAGAGCTTCTCTATGGAAAGGAGTCTTGAGATTTGGTAAGAAAGGCAAGCTTAGTCCGAGATATATGGGCCCTTATGAGATCATTGAGAAGATCGGGCCTTTAGCCTACAAGTTAACTTTGCCATTGAAATTATCTAAGGTTCATAATGTTTTCCACATATCGATGTTGAGAAGGTATCGACCGACCCTTCGCACATAGTTCAGCCTTCGGAGGTTCAGCTAAAGGAGGATTTGACATATGAGGAGCAACCAGTAGAGATCCTAGATTTGAAGGAAAAGGTTTTGAGAAACAAGATAGATAAGCTGGTAAAGGTCTTATGGAGGAACCATTCGATGGAGGAGGCAACATAGGAGCCTTTGGAAGCAATGAAGGAGAAGTATCCACACCTCTTCAATGACTCAGGTAAGAATTTCGGGGACGAAATTCTTTTAGGGGAGGAGAGTTGTTGGGTCCTGATTTTTTTAATTTCTTATTATTTGCTTAATTATTTATTTATGTTGTTTTTGGGTTAATTATTTACTGTTAGAATTGAGTCATTGAATAAAGATTGAAGATTTGATGGAAATATTAGGACTTAGTTATAATTAATGTGGTGTTGAGTGGATTAAAGGAATTAGAGCCACAAAAGACAAAAGAAGGACAAAATTGGAAAGACCAATTAAATGAAAGGTAAAAAGAGAAGAACAAGATAAATTGTGACTTAAAATGTGAAAAAGAGAGGAAGTTGTGGTAGAAGCTAAAGGAAGAGAGAAGAAAAACATGAAAGAAGAAGAAGAGAAAGAAAAATCATGGGAGGAAGAAGAAGTCAAGCTTCTTAGGGTAAGTTCATCATCTTCTTCTTGCTTTAGTAAAGAAATGGGGTTGTGTTGAGAATGAAAGAGATCTAGAGAGAGAAATGAGTTTTGTGTTGGAAGAAGATGGTTTAAGAGAACCCATTTGATCTTAGGATTTCTAAGCTAGGTTTGGGTTTTCTACCCTAGGTGGAGTATGGGTAGGTTAGGTTGGAGCTTGATTTTGTGTTAATTTCATCTTGTTGTGATTATGAAATTTTGGGAGATTTCCATATGAATTAGAATTGAATGAGAACTTGGTTTGTTATAGGAAACTAAGCAAGCCCGATCCAAAACAAAGAGAAAAGACAACATTGAACTTGGATTGTCAAGCGAATTAGGTGGGTAATATATTTATGGTTATTGCATAATTGGGCAAATTCTTGCCTATGTGTGTGTATGTGGTTTTGCTTGAAATTGTTATGTTTGAAATTGAAATAATTATGAATATTTAAAATTGCATGATGCATTGTGATTATATTATACCTTGAAAAAGGTTATAACATTTGGGATTGAATGAAAAGAAGGAAAAAGCATGAAAACATAAGAAAAATGATAAAATGAAAGAAGCACGAGAGTGCAAATTGTGATTGACTAAATTGAGCATAAATTTGATTATGTTTGGGCAAGAGAGGAACCGTTTCATAGTCAGGTGCACGTTGACATAAAGCCTTCTCCCGGCTGCCTGCTTGTGACCCATGAGATCCAAAAAGTAGACTCGTTTCGTTCATGGAGTAAACTTTAGTTTCTCTGTTTTGTTTCACGGAACCTTCGAGCTATTTGTTGTGCATTTGCATTTTGTTATGTTAAGTTATGATGCAAATTTGAGTGTTATGCTGAAATATTAAATGACATCAAATATGTCCTATTTGATAATGAATTGAATTGTGAAATGTGACTTGGTATTGTGATTGTTGAACCATCATTTTAGATTAATATATGAAGCGTATGCCTAGATGAATGTTTATATATATAGATATATGTTTGATTGTGTGGCTCATTGCCAATGGCTATAAATATTTTAGCCACTGAGCTATGTAGCTTAACCTACAATTTTCCCTCCTCAAGTGCAGAACGAGAAGATTAGTGATCCTTACAAGGCATTTGGAACTCCAAGATAGCTAGAAATATTTTGTACTAAACTAGTAACCATTTTTGGATAGCTTTATAGGCATGTCAAACATGAGCATCCTTTTGTATTTTATATTAAGTTGATGTGTATGTTGAGATGTAAGTAAAGCTAGTTCAAACTCACACTTCATTTAAAAATGAGAAAGTGAAATTAAGTTTCTTTCTCTGTTTGATTACGTTATTTTAAAGATTGGGATAATGAAATGAATATGTGCATATCCTTCTTTGTTGAGGTTGCCAATGGTTGTTAATATTAGAATAGCATGTTAGAATTGGAAGGATTGCATGTGATAAAACATTGAGGTGAGATTCAAAAGCACTTAGTAGGTTGGATTGTATAAAGAGATATTCATTTTGCAAGCTTCCATAGATGGAGAGATTGTGTTTTGAATTCAAAGGAAAGCACAGACGCAAGGAATCGTCTGAGATGACGTCATAACACAGATGCAAAGGAAAACACAGACGAAGCATATCATCTGTGAAATTAACGTTTTTATAACTAGAGTCACTAATATGGTGAAACAAATTTCTTCATTTGCCTTTCTTGTCCCATGTTGAAAGAAAATAGTGTTACGATAGGTTCACATAGGCAGCTCGAAACCAAACAACAAGTTCTAAGTCAAATCTTCATTTGTTTACAAACCAAACGAACTGAGCTAATAAATGAACCAACAAGTTAAGAATCCTCTCTTTATAAAACAAATTTCAGCCATTATTTTACCATCCCCTCCCTCCATATTACCATTCTCACAATTTGGTTTAAATTGTGATTGCATTCTAGCATTTTCTAGTTCCTGGTGAAGCTGATAAGTGTAAGGTTCACTTAGCAACCTCCATCATCCTTGTCATTCTTGTTTTTTAACCCAAGAAGAAAGTAGTTTTAAGTCCAAAAAATAAGAAAAGAAGGCAACATAATTGCTTGCATCACTACAGCAGGTAGCCCTTTAACTATGTTTTTTTGCTATAAATTTAAAACTATAGCTAAAAGTAAGCTTTTGACAAGGATTTTTGGAAACCATTGGCAACTTTTTCTAAGTTCGTTGCTAAATGGCAAGCCTTTAGCAACGATCTAGTAATACCATCGCCAAAGGGTAAGCCTTTGGTTATGCTTTCTTGAAATCATCACAAAAGGCTTACCCTTTAGTGACAGTTTAGTATTATTGTCGCCAAAGGGTAAGCTTTTGATGAAGAACTTTATAATTGTTGCAAAATACATGACAATTGGTAACGATTTTAGATTCGTAGCCAATTAAATAACAAAATAACACTCTTATAATTATGAATTTACTAACTTTCAGTTATATTGATAAAAAGAAAATTGTAATATTATTGATAATGATTATAAGTCTAAAAATAAATTTAACTAACATCAAGTCAAATCAATTCAAAAATTTATATATAAAACTATAATTTAAAATTAATTAATATTCCAAAGATTTATACTTTTTATTTTTCTCTTTTAAATTATAAGATTTTACAATTTTATATGGTATCATAAAATTTTCAAATAGTTTTAACATGAAGTTTGTAATATAATGATATATGAATCTTATGGAAAAAATAAATTATGATATATGGTAAGTAATGGAATATAATGACATATGGTAAGTAATAAAAGACTTTAATGACATCTTTAACAATTATTACAGACAAAATAATAAATAAAGAGAAAATTATGAATTTTTACGTCTATTCCATTGAAGAGAAAATAAAGTGCAGTAAAAAACTATTAACGATGATTACCCATAAACATCGTTATAGTTTTCAGCTACGAAGATTTGGTGACGCCTTGAGTGATGAAACTAAATCGTCACCAATAACTATTGGTGACGATTTTTGTAGTTTTAGCTATGATCTTTTTGTCACCAAAAGTCAACTTTGTTGTAATGCATGTTGATACACTGGAGTTGTTGATATGCATCCAATTTTATGCCCTATTCCAAATAACCCCTTTTTAAGTTCTTGCTAATTAATATGAGAAAAACATTGTACCTTTCAATTCATTGTAATTGAAGCTAAAGTTATACTGGTCTTTTATTCTTTGACAGAGTTTAAAGTAAATTGTTTGATGAGCTAGGTCAACATATGATCCAATAATAAGTAGCTAAAATTTTGGCACGCACTCGCAGTCGTAGATGTATCTTTGCAACTCAGGACCAAATAGGGAGAAGAAAACAGTATCACATTTAATTACCTAAACTTGGTTCATCTGTTAACAGAGCTCAGGTTGTTATCCATCAAAAATGTTTGCAACTCAATGATAATGATATTACTTTGTTACTAATTTTTAAATTATATTTACATATGTATAAGTCAGTTTAAGATTATAAGATGCTACATTAGTTTATTATAATCTTTTAATTCTTAAATATTAACATTTTAATTTCTCTTATGTATACATGTCATGTCCCAATGGAAAGGAAATGAAAGATATTGAAGATTTGTTGATATATTTATTCATGTGTGACACAAAAAATTGTTTGAAATTTAAAATATTAAATAATAACTTTACTTTGTATAAATAAAGTTAAAATGGCAATTAAATCTCATTTTTGTTTTTTAATTACCCTGTAAAAGCTAGAATCGGTGATTGAACTATTGGACAACCACAATCAAGAATAAAAGTCAACGTACTCAGTGCATAAGGCTCCTTGCACTACAACAAAAAAATCCTTTCCTGACGATTTATTTAGCGACGAAACAAAATTCGACGCCAAAAAACAACATATTGTGATGTTTAAAATTATTTGTGACTAAAACGAACAATTTACTAATGAAACCGACAAACGTTGCAAAAGGGAAAACCTTTAGCGATATAAAGAGAAAATCGTCGCCTGTTGTTGTCTATTTAGTGACGATTGAAAATAATCATCACTAAATGATAGGAAATGGGTGATGATTTCATATATTCATCGCTAAAAAATGTAATGGCGACGATTAGCAAAAACGTCACCATAACTACTAAAACATATTATGATGAATATCGAAAAATCATCACTAAATGTTCGATATTAGGTGACAATATCCTGAAGCGTCACAAAAAGGTCAATATTTGGTGATGAAAGTTCTAATTTGTAGCAAAAGTTTGTATGTTTAGTGATGAATTTTTGTTCTCGTCATTAAATGTGCAACATTCAGTGACGAATTATATAAATCATCACCAAATGTTCCACATTCAGTGACGAATTCTAAAATACATCGCTGAATGTACACATTTTGGTGACGATTTTTAGAATTCGTCACCAAATGATTGACATTTTCATAAATTATTAAACTAACATTTTTATAATCTATCATAGTTAAGATATCTTTTACTGGAGATTTGTTTTGAACGTTTACAATGCATTATTGACAAAAAAATTCGTAACATAATTTTAAGTGTTAAACAATACTATTAATTAATCATTAGTATTTAATAACATGAAGAAATTAATTATAAAAATTTTAAATAATTTTATCAACATATTATTAAAAAAAACTGACAACATTTTTTTTATGAACCTAACATTAATTAATCATTAGTATCAATTAACATTGATACTAATTAGTTAATAAAAATTTAAATTATTTTTCAATATAATAAAATGATATATGGAGTAGTACGAACTTTGAATTAGAAGTTATCCAATTCATACACTCATAGAATTAGAACAATAACAGTCAATATTCAATAGTACGCAAGTTGACCTATAAGTAATACATATGTTGTTTGGCAAATTATTGCAGATACAACAAGAAATAAACTTTAAAGTTAAGTTCAATTGATTGACTCATATATTGACAATGATATAATTATTTATTTGGATTTCAAGTAACGTAAGAGTCGGTAAAGGTAAATGAGTTCCCAATATCTGGATTACCCAGAAAGGACCTTGTATGTTCGAACGCACCACTTGGAACAATAATAGCTTTTCCCTCAACTGTAAGGTTTCTCACACCCTCTTCCAACAACATTTTTGCTATCTCTAAATTTGAAGAAGATGCAGTGAAATGATCACTAGATTTAGAGCCTAAAACACAATCAGTATAGAAGTTAGATATTATCATATTAGTAAACTATTAAATAAATTGAAATTGGGTGACATGCATACGTGCATGAGTAGACGAAGTATTAGGAAATGATGAATTTGTCAAATCAACCGATTTTCCTTTACGGACTGTTGTGACCTCGCTTCCGCCTCGATGGGCATGCATGTCACATTCGAGACTAAAGCAAGCTTCAAACAATATGTATTATAAATCTTCAAATGTGAATATATAATAGCTTCATAAAAGGAAATGAGATCTACATAATAAGGGAAGTGTCATTATTCGAATGATATTAAATACCTTGAAGCAGAAGATCAGCCATAGAAGGTTTATGACGATTTTGTTTGATATTGGAGATTTCTTTTTCAGTATTGGTTTGCTCAGTCAGGAAAATTTTGCCACATTCCTCCCAACGGAATGAATTAGAGCCATCGTCCACTAGCTCCATATTTACATTCCTTCATTAATAATGTTTTGAGGTAAATGCTTTAAAAGTTGATTTAGAATAAAACGATATTATGTTTAAGTCCAATTATGATAACAAATGAAACTACTAAGGTTTAGAACTTAATGGATTGCCTAGAGCATAACATCTTTCAAATGCAAATCATTACAGAGATATCATCGAACACCTTACAGACATGACAAACTCATCCCAAGATTCAAATACAAATCATATGTTTTATGTTCCATAACTAATGTTAAAACATTCCAAACTTTGGAATGACAATGAGCAAATAACTTAACAGAAAGAATCAATGAACAAATACAAAACACAAAGAAAACAACTTTAGCACCACAAAAAACACCTTGTGTACAGATCTACACAAAGAACGTCCAGATCTACCCTGGAAGGACAAAAATCTCAACTTTTGCTATATAATAGTGGCAAAATACTTGTTATAAAAATGAAGACCATAACTGAAAATACAACAGATAATAAAAAAGAAATGACAAGATAACATACCTTGGTTTAAGATTCAGGATGATGACTTAGATACGTGGGTAAGATGTGGGAGCTAGATTGATGGGTTTAGGGAAAACTTCTAAAAAATGACTAAGGAGGAAGAAGAAATGGGTTTCATATATATATAAAGGGAAAGGTTTCGAAAGCAAAATAAATGCTTCAGTTTTGGTAACATTTTTAGAAATTCATAGCAAATTGAAACTTTTAGGCGACACCTTTAGAAAATCATAGGAAAATGTAGTAAAATTTGCGAGGTTAGTAGTGTTTCGTAGGAAAATATTGGAATTTTATGACGAATAATAAATTCGTCACTAAAGCAATTTGATTTTATGATAAATCTTGTTTTCGTCGTGGAATGTTGCTACTGTAAAAAAAAATTAGTAGGGGATGTCATCCCCATGCCACTTAAAACATTCGCCTGACTTCTTCGCCCTCCCTCTCCTTTCTCTACGTTTTCTCTCAAAAATTTCATTCCCTCCTTTCTTCAATTTTCGTTCAGCAGTTGTTGTCCATTTTCGAAAAGCACTCTACCCCCATCATCTCGTCGACTTCCAAAAACAAGGTAAGTT
This sequence comes from Erythroxylum rotundifolium, assembly GCA_027563915.1. Lineage (NCBI taxonomy): Eukaryota > Viridiplantae > Streptophyta > Magnoliopsida > Malpighiales > Erythroxylaceae > Erythroxylum > Erythroxylum rotundifolium. The sequence continues at coordinate 11,340 of JAOSBO010007539.1, forward strand.
GTATTTCGTTTTTTGGTGTTTTCTTTTTTTTTTGAATGTGTAGTTTAAACTGTATATATAAATTGTTGTGGTTTTTGCGTTTTCTTCAATTCTTTGCATCTTGTGAGTAGCAAAATGGTTGGTACGTGTGTGTTGTGTGAATAATGGTGAAAAAAGGGGAAAGAATGAAAAAATTGGCCAAGATACATGCGTGTAATATTATGCATACCAGGTGCTCAATGAAAGTTCTCACCCAAATCCAACCATGAAATGAATATTTATTTGATTTTTTTAAAATGAAAGCCATTTCTTTCTTAGAATTAAAATTGTAATGGATGAAAAGGTATTGTATGATTGTCATTTAGATTATGATTATGATTTTTCTATTTTTTAATAATATGTATGATTTTAATTTCTTTAAATTATTTTGGAATTAATAACTATATATATATATATATATATATATATATATATATTAGTGATTACTGAAATTTTTCTTTATATCTATAAATATCATTTGCTTTAAAGAAAGAATTAATTTCTTTTTTGTTTACACTTAAAAGTATTTTTCTTTATGTCATATTTATTATTATATAATTTATACTTTTTATTAATTACATATAATTAATATTAATTTAGTCTCTTATAATTTTCGGGATAGAAAAAGTTTATAAGAACTTCAAAACAAAATAATTACAACTTAACAAACATGCATGTTATTAAATATATGAAAAAGTAAGAGCTTCTAGTTTAAAATTTGTTAGTGTTATAATTTATACTTACATACGAACATGTAAATAAATTAGATAGATTTCAAAATAAATTAAGATTATGAGATAATTTGTCATCACGATATATATAAAATTGCTTTAAGCTTAAATTTACTAAGCTGTTTTAACTTTCTCCCCCAAAAGATAACTATGGTCGCTTTTATATTAATTATAAAAGTATAAAAATTTTATATATTTTATTTAATAATATAAATTAAAACTAATTTTATGATAATGATTTTTTTTAAGAATCCTACTGTACTCAAATCTCTGCTATTTCTTTCTCACTTGAGTTCTTGAAAATTAGTAATTTTGGTTGATGAAGTTAAAATAATTGCAAATGTAGCATATCACATTTTATTTTCATCAATTTGATAAGGGAAAATTAAAAAACAAGTTTATAAAGTCTAAATAAATTACACTTAACTAGTTAAAGACATTATTGATTATTTTTAGCATGGTTGATATGTAATAATTCAATCATTAACAATATAAATAAAAATGCAATACTCTTATTTTTATAAGGTTTGTGGTAATTTTAATTTATTGTATTTATGATATCAAAACTAAAATAATAATCTAAAGTTCAAAATAATTGATTATTCTCCAAAATAGCTTATGCAGTTTTTTAAAAAAGAAATGATGGTTTAATGAACTAAAAAATAGGCTTATAAAATTTAAATTCTTGCAAAATGCATGGGGAGATTTGAAGGTTTGTAATTTTGATCTTGATTATAGAGAATATTTGGTATTTATTTTATTTAATAATATTAAAAAATAGTATATATTTTTAATGTCTATGCATATTAAATATGACTATAGGTTGTTTATAACCTTTAATTCATAGTTTTTAATTTATTTATAATATAATTTGTTATTAACGAATTCCATAACCATGCTATTTTGCAGATTCTATGTTCATCTGTTTACTTAGAGTTAACAATTGCATACATCTTGAGGTATGCAAATTAATAATAACTCTCATTACTTTTGCATTATTATTATTGTGCATTATTATTATTATTTGTAGTATTATTATTGTTATTATTATTAAATTTCTTCTTATTATTATTGTAAATGTAGTAGTAGTAGTAGTAGTAGTAGTAGTAGTAGTAGTAGTAGTAGAGTAGTAGTAGTACTAATAATAATAATAATAATAACAACAACAACAACAACAACAA
>JAOSBO010007572.1:0-13268 GCA_027563915.1 Erythroxylum rotundifolium
ACCAATCCAAACTACATATAATGAATATCCAACATTTGATTAAAACTATAATCAAGTAGCTCAACTACAAATTACAATTCCTAGTCCTAGGAATTTATAAATTCATAGTTGAACCATGGATTAAACTACTCCCCTTTTTGGCTCAATGAACTCCAGCCATTGCTACACCTTCAAGAGGAAACAAAATTCCTAGCCACACATTATACCTACAAGCTTCACAATTGGGAATGAATCCGAGTAACCCATGGTGAAGGCTTGATAGTAAAAAAATGCAAGAAATTAGGGTTCTATGAGAGAGGATTGATGGATGCTACTCTTCTCCAATTCCCCCTCGTACTTATTCTGAAATAGGGTTTCTAAACCAATATTCGGGTCAATTTGCACAAATGGGTAAGAAAAACTTCCAAAAAATGGTTCAGGTCTGGGTTGGTGATTTGAAGTTTTCGTCGTAGCAAAGGAAAGAATTCACTGCGGCTAACCTTTCCCGAGAGGTCTTCTTTCTTGATCTTATGACTTGCAATTTCTTGATCTTCACTTTTGGCTCTATTTCTTGAGTGTCCTATAATGAAAAAGCAATAGTTTGCAATATCAATTGTCCTAGAAACCAAGTGAGTGCAATGACTAACTAATTATGACAATTTTACCCTCAAGCTACATTAATTCAAAACAAGCACTCTTAACCTAAATTAAGCATAATATCTAACTAAAAGGGCCGAAAAGTATAACAAAAGCCATAAAAATATCACTAAACAATATAGAAAACTTGGGTTCAATCAAATTGCCCCACACTTTGACCTTTTTACTCTTAGAAAAAGCTCATAAAAGTCGAAGAGATACAAGTACAAAAGAAAATACCAACCATACTTAAAAATGAGAGTAGAAAGTTAGTAAAACCAATTTCTGAAAAATCAACCAAAGCAGACTGAAGGAGTGCTAAGAACGTAATCACTATAAGTATTTAATCTAACGGATTGAGAAAAAGAGATTTATCATAAAGGAAGCTGTTTAACTCTCAACTCACTTGTCTTGAGAAAATTTCACTCTAAAATTTGTTAAGTTCATTCTCTACCATAAGCTTGTGATATTTCTACTTCTCCACTATAAGAACCATAATTTCGAAAATCAAGAGGACTTTTAGGGTTGTAATGGTGAATGAAGGCCAAGTGAAATGGATGGAATAAAAGAAAAAGATGAGTAACATACATCACAATTATTCTCCTCATAAAACAAGCGTCAGCTATACTAAAAAAAATGTAAAATTCTAACATAGTAGCATTTCTTTTACTATTTATTTCTATTTCCAACTTTTTTTTATACAATTGAATTATATACTTTAAAATAGTTGCTCGGACAAATGTCATAATTCACAGTTAAACAAGATTCCTCAAATACTAGATGAAACTATTTAGGAAACTCAAAATAGGTATATCTGAAGTACTAAAAATCTCCCCCTTACTCTTTACTGCCAACAGAAACACTAAAGAACTTCTAGTACTTATAAACTATGGTGGTAGAACACCATCACACTGGTCTATTAAAAGACACTGCAACATAACATATCTAGCCTAAGCCACAAGAGTATTAGTAGTGGTTAACTCACATTTCCCAACTGAAGGAAGCCCTTTTTTTTTCGAGCCAACCCATAAATCCTACTCTCCACAAAGATCAACTTAAACTTACAAATTTGGAGATAAAATATTTACATCAATTTCTAGAAATGTTCATGCACTCAACAAGATGGTTCAAGGGGCTAGCAATGGTTAAATGTTTGTGGCTTGTGTTTGTGTAGGAAAGGTTTTGAAATGAATGCCTTTATCTTATTCAAAAAATTTAGTTCATCAAGCCTTGATTAAGAATTAAAACAAGTTCTAGAGAGATATGAAATTAAGCAGATACACACAAACAAAAGAATTCAGGCCCAAATATCCTTCCAACAAGGTCAGTGTCTCAATTAAGTAATCTCAAGGTTTAAGACACATAGTGTCACTTTCTTAGCATACCCTCACTTACCTCTCATTGGAAACATTGGAAATGGAATTAGCCAAAATCAACTATCATTTAAAAACATGGATGGTTTTCCAAAAGCACATATAAAACTTTGAAATTTTCAAAACTTTCAAAACACAAAAGTATTAAGGATCTAATTTAAGAGAATTATTGAAGTGCGGGAATAAAAGTAGTGAGATTTTTTTTAGAGATTGGCTTGGCCGCGGCGACATTGGATGTTTTCCATGGCAAAGGTTGGCCGAGAAGAGATTGTAAATGAAGGGGCTTCATTGTGGCAAAGTATTCCCAAGAAGAAAAACTTGTGAAAACTGGGGAGCTTCGCTGTGTCAAAATCATACGATGGACGTGGCGAAAGGTGGCAAAGATATGGAAAAGATAGAAAAATGCCATGCAATTTCAAATTCACCTTAAAGACCAAGTTCAAAACTTTAAAGATAACATACGAATGACCTTTTCAAAAGAATTTAAGGGGTTAAAAATGATGCATGAAGAAGCTTTTTGCTGAATTCAAAAATAGAAAATTCCTCCCCCACACTTAAACAAAATATCCCTCAGTATTGAAATAATCAAAACACAATTGTGTAGTAAATATAAACAGTAGAGCATCTAGAAGATAAAGTATAGGAGGCAATCAAAACACAAATAAGAATCAACCAAACAACAGGGCTATTAGTAGCCAATGAAATAAGTCACATTATTTAGAACAAGCAAGAGAAATATATGGAAAATAACATAAAAAAGTTAACAAAGTATCCAACAAACTCAAGACTTAAAACATAAAGACTTAAGAATAAAACAAAAACACAAAAAATAAAAAGATTCAAGATTAGTCTGTAGGATGATCAGCTTCGGACCTAGATGGTCCTATGTCAGATGGGCTTGCTCCAGACATGCACGCCCCAAATGTCTTAGCCCCACTCATCGGTTCATCCTCATCAGAGGGTAATTGGAATTGTAAGCATTTGGCGATCAAATAATCAATATGACGATGATAACGTATGTCTCGCAAGAGAGCGATGCGGAGTTGTTAGAGATTAGCAGAAAGTCTATCGATCTTGCCAATGAGGGTCTCTAAAGTGACAGGCTCAGGGATTTCCTAAGCTAGCTAGCCTTCGTCGACTAGTGCACTAGCTGCTGGGGCTGCACCAACATCAAAAACAAGTATGGGAGGGGGTGGTAGTTCAAAGGCAGGTAGTTTAAGGCAGTCATACCTAAAGAGTAAAGTTGGGTCAAAATAGCTGAGTTATTAAACTCAAAGACGTCGTGGGCATGGAAAATGTTAGAGACAGTGAGCGAAGGCTATGGCATTAGTGAGTTTGGTTGTTGACAGCATCATAGAGGGCGAAGGCGATAACATTAACTATGTTGATCGAATGGCCAGTTATTAGGAATTAAATGTAGAGGGCTTGGCTTTTGGTGACGTTAGCTAGGTAGTTGGTGGGAATGATGTTGTTACAAACCAAGTGCAGCCAAGGATGAGGCTCTGACTGCAACTTAGAGCGTTTAAGGTAGAATTCGGAGTGGTGTGGTCAATGCCAGTAAGTGTCCTCTTAATAGAGGGTGTAGGCAACATCGACCATAGGGTAGTTATAGATGAGTTGGTCGTAATGGCAACGGCAACATAGGGGAAGACCATAGTGGTGGTGGATATTGGCAACAGTGAAGGCATGTGGCTCCAGAATGCCACAGAACTCAATGTCCAGTCGACCGTGGAACTGAGAATAAGTGAAAAATGGCGAACAAACTTGTCATTACCTAGGGTACACTGCTGAACTAAATCAGTAAATTAGGAGGCATGAAGTTGGTGGACAAAAGAGTTGTCTGGGGAGCTAGAGGAAAAGGTCACTTTTTAATGAGAGGTCTAGCATCGATTTTTTCATACAATTTCTCAAAGGTATAGTTAGCAGGGGAGTTGGACTCACTGAGAGGAGCAAATTGTTTAGTTCAAGGCATTTTCCTTTAGAGAGGATACACAGATAAACAAACTAAATAAAAAAACTAAGTAAACCAAAATTGACAACCTAAGCAGTTAACAACGGTTCTTAATGATTCTATGTAACCTAAACAAAACTAATCTAAACCTAGAATTAAAGAAAGAACTAAACATACAGCTATTCTACCCTAAACACCAACAAAAAATAACATAAAAATGGAAAAAGAAGAAAACATAGAGATACGTACAAAGAGGAGGAAGAAATATGCGTAGAGAGAGTGATAGGAATCGAGAGTGAAGGGTATAGGAGTGGGAGATAGGAGGAGAGGGAGAAGAGATAAAATAGAGAAGAGGCAGACAAGGGAGGTGCCAAATGAGTGTTAAAACTGAATGGGGAGAGTCAAAAGGCTTCAGGGGGCTGGGAGTGTGAAAAGGCGAATGGGTAGAAAGAATATGAATGGGTAAATGATATATACAGGTAGAATGGTAATTTGATAAGTAAAAATTGAATAAATGAGGGGGATCTGCGCCAATTCTATCGTTGCCATGGTGGCGAAGATATCCTAGAGCAAAAGGGAAGAAACAGGAGTACTTCACTGCGGTGAAGATATCCCGATAGCAACAAATAAACTAGGGGGACTTTGCAGTTGCGAAAGTAGCGCAAACTCAAAATAACAGACAGAAAACTTCAACAAAGGAATTACAAACATGACAAAGAAACACAGGACATAGGCTGGATACTCAGAAAACCTTTAAGCACATATTTATGATCATAAGGTACCAAATAAGCTTATAAAAAGAAAATGCAACACAATCAACAATACTAAACTTCTCCAAACTTGAAGATATATGATGCATCTAGACAATTAAGCATAGCAAAAGAAAGGCAAGAGACAAAAGTATAAACTACTGATTAAACTAAAAACTAAACTATTTCTCCTACTGGGGTAGTTTCTCCCCCACACTTACTCAACAAACTAACACATCAAAACATGTCATGACCAATCACAGGGAAAAACTAAGTAAACAAGTGAAGGAAAGAAACAACCTGAGAGTCATGGAGGTTTCTGGTTCTCACGGTAAAGTTTCAACAAATGACCATTCACCTTGAGCTTGACTCCAGTCTCTTCATATTGAAGCTTTACTTTACTAAAGTTGTGCACCTTTGTGACTATGTACAGCCCATCCTAACAAGTGTTAAACTTACCTTGCTTAAAAGTGAAACAAGCCTTAAACAACAGCACTTTGTCCCCCTCTTTCAAGTTCTTCCTAATGATAACCTTGTTATACACAAACTTTGCTTTCTCTTTGTAGAGTCTAGAGTTCTTGTACGCCGCTAGCCTCAACTCTTCCAATTCTTGCAAGTACAACTTTCTCTCCATCCCAGAGGATTCTAAGCATTGTCCAATATGATTTATGCTCCAACTCCACTAGTAAGTGGCAAACTTTGCCATAGATTAAGTGGTAGGGAGATATCCGAATTGCTGACTTGTAGGTTGTCTGATAAGCCCATAATGCTTCTTCTAATTGCAAGCTCCAATCTTTCTTGGATGGCTTTACTATCTTCTCCAAGATGTGCTTTACCTCTCTATTAGATATCTCAGCCTGATCATTAGTTTGGGGGTGATATACAGTAGAGACTTTGTGAGTAACACTAAAATTTGAAAACAGGTTATCAACTACCCTATTACAGAACTGTGTACCCCTATCACTCACCACAGCCCTTAGAATCCAAGCCTACAGAAAATGTTGGACTTAAGAAATTTAGACATTGTTTGTGCATCATCTTTTTTAGTAGGCACAACCTCTATCTATTTGGAATCATAATCTATAGCTAAAAGGATATACACAAAACCAAAAAAGGAAGGAAAAGGAAACCCATGTAATCAATCCCCTAAACATAAAAGATTTCACAAAATAGTAAAGGTTGTTGAGGCATTTTATACCTTTTACCTAACCCACCAAAATGTGGACATTTGTCACAGGACCAACAAAATGTAAAATAATCTTTAAAAAGTGTTGGTCAGTAAAAACCAGAGTCTAGAATTTTCCTAGATGTTCTCTCTGTGCTGAAATGCCCTCCATAAACTATGAAATGGAAAGCTAAAATAATGGCCTTGATTTCTTCACTAGGCACACACTTTCTTATGACTTGGTCACTACACATTCGTCATAGATGAGGAGCATCCCAAATGTAATGCCTTGCTTCACTCTTAAGCTTTTGTGCCTACGACTTAGACATAAGAGGATGGGTAAGTCCAGTCATGAGATAATTATCTATATGCACATACCAAGGCTCTTTTAAGACTAAAGCACATAGTGCTGAAACAGGAAAAGAATTATAAGTTAGTTCAGAAGAGCCTACTCCCCTTGTATCCTCTAGTTAGTTCAAAAGAGTCTACACCCCTTGTATCCTCTAGTAGCCTACTCAAGTGATCAGCTACATGATTCGTTGCTCCAACTCGATCCTTTATCTCAATGTCAAATTCTTGAAAAAGTAATTCTCATCTTATCAATCTTGGCTTAGATTGTGGTTTCTTGAGAAGATAGCATACAGTTGCATGGTTAATAAAAACAGTTACAAGAGAATTTAACAGATAAGGGATAAATTTTTCTAAGGTGAAAACTACTGCAAACAACTCTTTCTCTGTTGTTGTGTAGTTGATTTGATCTGCATTTAATGTTTTCGAGGCATATGCAATGGCTGTTGAGAGCTTCTCCTCCCTTTGGCCCAACATAGCTCCTACAACATTATTAGAAGCATCACATGAAAGCTCAAAAGTTAATTTCCAATCAGGGGCAATCAAAATAAGGGGAGAAATGAGTTTAGACTTTAGCTCATCAAAAGCGTCTCTACACAAATCATCAAAGTCAAATTTTACATCTTTTTATAAAAGCTTTGAAAGAGGTAATTTATAAACGCCCATAGAATCCTGCACGACCCAAAAATTATCTTATATCTTTAACACAGACAGGATAAGGCAAAGAAGATATGACTTTACTCTTAGCTTTATCAACTTCAATTCCCTTACTATAAATCAAATGACATAGCAGTATGCCCTCACTGATCATGAAATGAAAATTTTCAAAGTTTGAAATCAAATTTTTTTCAATAAATCTTTTCCAAATTTTTTCAAGACTAGCAAGGCAATTATCAAAAGAATTACCATAAACAGTGAAGTCGTCCTTATAGACTTCCAAGCATTCCTCTAAAAATTCATAGAAAACAACTATCATACAATGCTGGAAAGTAGCAAGAGGGCATGTAAAAGTGGTTTTATCTTAGTCCTTTGGTACAATAGGTACTTGAAAGTACCTATCCAGAAAATAGTAATGAGATTTTCCTACAAGTCTCTCAAGCATCTGGTCATTAACAGGAAAAGGGAAATGATCTTTTCGTGTGGCATCATTTAATCTTCTACAGTCTATGCACACATGCCAAGAATTTTGCACTCTTGTAGGAATAACTCATCCCTATCATTTCTAACCACAGTGACGACCACTCTTTTAAGCACTACATTTACTGAACTAACCCACTAGCTATTAAATATGAGACAGATGATCCCAGCACTCAGAAGTTTGGTGATTTCTTTCTTGACCACATCTAGGATAAGTGGGCTTAGTCTCCTTTGGGTTGTCTCACAAGTTTGGAACCCTCACTTAGTAGGATCATATATGTGCAAATAGCTAGACTAATCCTAGGTATGTCTACTAAAGTTCACCCTATACCCTCTTATACTCTCTCAACACACCAAGGAGTCTCTCTTCCTCAATGTTAGATAGAGAATTTGCAATTATGATAGGTAATAGCTCGTGAGACACAAGGAAATCATACTTTAAAGTAGGGGGTAGGGGTTTTAATTCAATCTTAGGAGGTTGCACAATAGAAGGGATCAATTCATTAAGTTCAAGAGAGAACAGATTTCTCCCCTTTCCTTTAACCAATGATAGTTCAGGTTCCATGCTGGCAACTTTACAATCTTGATCTATTTCAAGCATTGAGCCAACCTCAAGTTGATCTATTGCAGGAACTGCATTTCATAAATCCTTCGACATACCTGAATCATCAGTAGACAACAACTCATCCAAGTTTCTCGAGGTATAAGGAGAAATTAAAAGTAGATAAGTTAGGAGATGTAAGCAATTGAGAATAATCCTTAGAGTTAAGGTGTCTTTGCATGAAATAACATGTGGAATAGCTGAAATTGGACCATCTTTGTTATCTTTATTCAGAAATTTTTGTTGCGGTGAAAAAAAACTTCATCGATTTCCTCAGTATGGTCAGCCCTTACGATGCCAGAATCACCTGAAATATTAACAAAAAACCTTTCCCCAAAGGGGTCATCACAGAAAATAAAAGAAAATAACTCATATGTGAGTCAGTAGATGGTACCATTGCTTTGCAATTAACTATTGTACAGTTAAGGTATGTTATGTCACCTCCATATAAGCAAATGGAGGGAAAAGAATAAAGAGATGAAAAGGAAGAAAGGATATCTTCCTCATCAGTAGAATCAAGTGAATATAGTTCAGAGCCAAAGAAATCGTCTTGTAGTTCAAATTCGAAGTAAGCATCATCAACAGCAATATCAATCATGTTAACACCCAAAAATGAGTAATCATTATAAGGATGTTTCATTACTTCATACATATTAAAACAAACTTTGTGATCACCTATTTCCATTGTGATGGTGCCTTCTTTTATGCTAATCATGGTCTTAGCATTCCTTAAGAAAGGTCTATCAAGAATCAGTGTGGTTTCATGAATAAGTTTAGAAGACATGCCAAGCACATAAAAATCAACATGAAAAACCAAATTCTTAACTTGGACCAAAATATCCTCTATAATCCCTTCAAGATACCTAATAGACCTATCAACCAATTGGAGGACTACAGTGGTAGACTTAAGAGTCTTGATTCCTAATGAAGTGTGAACAGACCTAAGGATGACATTAATAGATGCCTCCAGATCTAACAAAGCTCCCCATATAGTAACTTTGCTTAAACTGCAAAGGATAGTAAAGGATCCAGAGTCTTGGCATTTCACAAAGATTTGAGGTTTAAATAGGGTAGACACATTTGAGCTTACTTGAACTCTTTCATTAGGCCTAAATTTTCTCTTATGGGTAAACAGGTCTTTGAGAAATTTGGCATAAGCAGAAACCCATCTTACATGATCAAGCAAAGGAATTTTGACTTCTACTTTACTAAACAAATCGATAATATCTTTTTCTTGCTTAGTTTCAGTCATTCTTTTACTCATCAAATATGAATTAGGAAAAGGAATGTCCTTAAGATTTATCTTCTTGCTATTGGTTTTATTGGCTCCATGGTTGCTTAACTCAACATGCTCCCTTCTTGTTGTTTGTTCATGGTTACTATCAGAATTTGTTCCTTTGTTATTTAAACATATGGAACCCTTTTTAGCTAATAATGCTCTCTCCTTAGAGCTTTCAGAATTCTTTAACTTTGTAGGTGTGGGAGGCAACTCATCACATTCATTAGAAAGTGATTCATTCTCATTTTCTAATGAATCACTCTCACAGCTTAACAGGCTAAACTTCACTGAAATCGTCTCATCTTTAATAACTTCCTTGCTTGTCCCTTCTACTCTCTTCTCTTTTCTAATTTTTTTCATAATTCTCTCAATTTCAGGGTTGAAGGGTAGGATTTTGGTTTTCCAGGGCATGCAAGGAAAAATTCAAAAGAGAAAAAAATTAACTTGTAAGCTCTCAAAGTCAAGTAAAAAGATGAGAAGTTATGGACGTAAGTGTATGGGTGTGTGAAAGTATGTATGCACAAGTAAAGAAATTTTCAAAACTATGCAAGAAAGTTGGCCATAGTGAAGCTAGGAGTTGGCCGCGATGAAAGTGTCCTGAGAGGAATCCTTGCAAAATCCTGCAAGTTGGCCACGGTGAAACAAAGAGTTGGTCGCTATGAGCATTCATAGAAAGCAGCAAATAGGACTCTAAACTATGCAAATGTAAAATGCTAAGTATGAAAAATGAAGAAAATCAGTATCTTTATTTGTACTTCCAAAAATTTTGATGCTATGCAAAACGAAAACCTATAACATTGATAAATATGAAGCTAAACTAGTTATAATGCATTCTATAAAAAAAACTCTTAACCCTAACTTTGTAGCAAAATGACAGAAGTTAACCTAGAAGAACAATTTCTTAGCTCCCTGACAATGGTGCCATTTGATTCAAACCTGATCGTTAAGCCCTTGGAGATTAAATCAAAATAATCCAAGGATTGCACTATAGGGTGCAACCCCAGGTTGTTCACTTAATCAAAACCTAGAATGAATGGACCTAAGTTAACCTAGATGTTATGGTATGTAAGCTAATTGGGATAAAAAAAGGGGTTTTGATTTTTGAAATCATTAATTGAACTAAATTGAATTATAAAATGTCTTTTGGATTTTTAGGGATATAAGAAACGAAAAGGTGAAAAATAGGACATTAAAAAGTGATGGAATCCTTTTGAAAGTGAGCTCGGGCTATCGTAGTTTGAAATTGATTTTAACAAGAGTAGAAATCACTAAGCTTTAAAATGGTAAGCCTTAAATTAATCTTTAAGTCCAGGATCTTAATCATTGTGACTCCATTTCTTAAGATCTTGTTAAGTTATCATAGTGTGTTTAGTAGGATCAACCAATGCAATAGGTCAAATGAAATCCAGAATCAACTCAATATCAGACATAACCATACTAGATAAGAGAGAATCAACAAGACTATAAAGAGACATATATGAAACTTCATGTATTTAAGCTCAAATTTCTACATAAAACAATCCAAACTATACGCATAATGAATACCTAAATTTTGATTAAAACTATAATCAAGTAGCTCAACTACAAATTACAAAACCTAGACATAGGAATTTATAAATTCATAGCTAAACCATGGATTAAACTACTTCCCTTCTTAGCTCATTGAACACTAGCCACTGCTACACCTTCAAAAGGAAAGGAGACGCCTAGCCACACATTACACTCACAAGCTTCACAATTGGGAATGAATCTGAGTCACATATGGTGGAGGTTTGATAGTAAAAAAATGTAAGAAATTACGATTAGATGAGAGACGATTGATGGATGTTGCTCTCCTTCAGTTCCACCTCTCGCTTATCCCAAAATAGGGTTTCTAAATCAGTATTCGGGTTAGTTTGCACGAACAGGTGAGTGAAACTTCCAAAAAATGGTTCAGTTCTAGGTTGCTAATTCGAAATTTTCATCGCGGCAAAGGAATGAATTTTCCACAGCTAACTTTTCCCGAGAGTTTTTCTTTCTTGATCTTATGACTTGCAATTTCTAGGTCTTCACTCTTGGCTCTACTTCTTAAGTGTCCTGCAATGAAAAGTAATAGTTTGCAATATCAATTGTCCTAGAAACCAAGTAAGTGCAATTACTAACTAATTATGACAATTTTACCCTCAAACTACATTAATTTAAAACAAGCACTCTTAAGCTAAACTAAGCATAATATCCAACAAAAAGGGTCGAAAAGTACAACAAAAACCATAAAAATATCAGTTATTCCTTATTTTATTGACAGTTTGTTAGTAAAAAGGACATTGCTTAACTTAATTGGTTATATTAATCTTATCAACATTGTCCTTATTATCTTCCAACATGTAGCTTATTTATAAGCTACAAAGCTATTGTTCCTTTACGTCTAAGCCCTATATATCTAATAATTAGAGCATGAATTAAGACAGTCAAGTAAAATTTCTTGTAATATTTAAAGCTTAATGATCAATTAATCACTTATTCCTAAGAGTTTTGATTATATTATAAACTGAACCGTTAAAATAGTTACCTATATCTAGAATGAGTGTAGGGGTATAAGAAAAATGGTAGATTAAACTTTTGGGAGCAAATTGGTAGAAAGTATAAGAGGCATTGAGTTTAGAGTTACATTTGATTATATCAAAAGTTATAAGAAGTTCTTTTGTAGTCATCCAAAGAATAAATGACGTCTTAGGAACATTACCTTTAGCTAGAAAATTCAAAGATGCCTTAGGAACATTGTTGGCCCCCTAAATTTTCTCTAGAGGAATAAGCATAATTTAAATAAATTATAAGGTCCTTAAGGGATTATTTTGTGGATTTAATTATTATGTCAATGTTGGTAAGATTTTATGATGCTGATTAATTGAATTGAAGTATTAAAGTTGTAAGATTGCGTAAGGGAAAATTGGGCATGACACTTAAGATTATAAGGCATAAGGCCTTAGGCAGGGGAAAACACAGACTCAAGGAATCCTCTGTGATGATGTCAGAACACAGACGATAGGCAAAAATAGAAGCAAGGAAACACAGATGCAAGGGAAACACAGATGAAAGAATTCGTTTGTGATGACATATGATGACGTCAAAAGACAGACGATAGGAAGTCAAACACAGATGATAAGAAAGTCAACCACAGACGATAGAACACAGACTCAAGGAAACACAAACAAAGTTGAAAACACAGACGATACAAAGAAGGAGTTACGTCTGTACGTCGGATGGTTACTTAGTTGAAGTTAGTTATAGAACTCAACTAAATAACAGTTTTCAAGATTCAAGAAGCAGTTATCAAGAATCAAGAAGCAGTTAGAGAGCTAACCCTACTGTAACAAAAGCTCACACTATCTTTCTAGTGAGAGAAAGAAAAGGCTGAGAGCCTAGAGAGGCTACGTTAGCAAAAAGAATACTTTGTGTAAGACACCTGAAGAGGCTCTGGAAGGGAAGAAAGAATACTTGTAATTGTTTGAAGTATAGTGAAAGTTATATCATTTATCCCAAGGAAAGTTTAGTATGATTGAGGACAGACCCAAATTGAATAATTTTAGGGTCAATGGAGACATAAGACATAGGGGAATATGTTCTAGAGGAAAGTGTTGAAAAATGAATTCAGTTTCAGGGTCAAGAAGAGAATGTAAAGTTTACCCCACATGATGTGTTATAGGAAAAATCTGAAAGTGAGTAAGAGGTTATGGCTTGTGATTTCAGTGGTATTACTAAGTCATAAACTTAAATGTAAATTATACTTAAGTGAGTTTGGATAAAAGGGAAGCAGGTAAGTGGATAAAAATCGGACAAGTAAGACAATAGAGAAGATTTTCTAGAATAAAGTGTTAAATCAGAATGTTCAAGGGTACTGTTGGCAAGACACTTAAGTATAATAGACATAAGACATAAATGGAAGGGCAGATGGAACAATTCTCAATCATTAAGGGCATAATAGGAAGAAAAAGTATTGTCTTGCTTATAAATGAAGAAGAAGAACGTGAATGGAAGGATAAGCAATAGAGAAATTCGAAAATGAGAGAGAAA
>JAOSBO010007599.1:0-33160 GCA_027563915.1 Erythroxylum rotundifolium
AGAAAAGGATTCAAAAGCAAAGGCTTTGGATACAAGAAGAAGGAGAGGATAGCGCAGCGAGAAATTAAAGTTGTAGCCAAGGAGTCAGTAATATCACTATCTTGTTTATGTTTATTATTATCCTTATACCATATCATGTATAGATTGGCATCATGATTTTTTTTATATTGCTTCTGCTACAAATAAGATTTCTAAAAAGTTTTGAAATCTACCAGTCCTCTAAATATGGCATGCTTTCTTTTCTGAATCCAACAATTGGTATCAAAGCAAGGTTCTAATGCATGATTTCAGTTCCTATGTGGTTGATGCAAGGGTTGGCAATCATTTTTTTTATGCTTCATATTTTTATGTGATAGAAATATATATGGTGTATTTGTTGCTCATTTGGTTGTCCATAGAAGTTAAATTTATCGTGTAAGATTTCTTCATTTGGTTGTAATAAGGAGGGTGGTCTATCATCATCATGTTTCCTCTTTGGCTTCATTTTTCCGTTTTCTTTGATTTGTAATGTACAAATTGATGTAATGATGAAGATGGAGCAGCCATGGATTGTAGAAATGGAGAGGTAAAGGTTTCCGTGTATGCTTTTGTGTACTGGCATAGTTTTGGTTTTGTGAAAACAAAGATGCTGGAATTTTGTTTCAATGAATCTAGTTTCGATTATTAATGTAAAAACAAGTGCTGGATTTTTGTTTCAAGGAATCAATTTTCGGTTTTGATAAAATACTAAGTGCTAGTTTTTGTTTTAATGGAATGAGTTTCGGTTTTAATGAAAACAAGTTATGGAGTTTCGGTTTTAATGAAAACAAGTTATGGAATTTTTTGTCATCACAAACATTCAGTTTTATGAAAATCTAGTGCTGGAATTTTTATTTTCAAAGTGAAAAAATTTGGTTTTTATGAATGCCATTACATTTTATTTACCGAATGGGCCGGATTAAGTGAGAGAAGAGTTCGAACCAAAAGATCCAAGTCCAAGAAGAATATTTTGGGCCTTAAAGGCTTGTAATTATTTTTGCGTTTCTAGGATAGACAATCAAAAGTGGCTTAATTAGTTCATGTGATGAATGGAGAAATGAATACAAATAATATATGATATTATGTGATTGCATGTCATTTAGAAAATTTCCAAACCTATGCCTTGCCATGCATTCATTATGTATGAGATATATAATGAAACAATATAGGATGGATAATAAATTGCATCTAGACAAGATGGTATTTAAAACTTAATGCCCAAAAAGATTGAATGGGAAAGGATGCTCATGTAAGAGCTCACGGTCTCCAAATGATGGCCCATTTGCATGTGGTGAAGTGTTACTACCCATTGGAGGGCATGAATCCTAGATCTTGCATGGTTTAGGTCTCCTTAAGTATAAGTCCACTTATTGGTAGCAAATGTGAGCTCTCACCGAGGCATGGTTTGAAAGTATCTTTAGTGAACTTATCAGATGGTTAAACACTCAACATTTTTTTATCAATAAACTACCCACCGTAGCTCTATTGGTATTAGTATGGACCAAATTATAATGCTTCTCAAAAAGTTAGGCATGAGATGCTTGGTAGTTTTTTGAGTGGGAGGATCCCAGTTTTTCTTTTAATGGATAAGATGGCCCACCGTCACTTATTCTGTTCTAGATAAGAAAAATAACCATCGTATAATGTTTTAATTTTTTTAAAAAGTTTTGTCATGCATACATGCATCATGATTTTATACAAAGTTCCAATATTGTTGACTAGTATGCTCATGTTTTAATAATTTATATTTTCAAACATTATCAATCACAAAATGAATCCACTCATCCTGCTCTTGACAAATAACAGATTGGAAAACGGAAACAATTTTAATGAATGGTGACGTAACTTTGACATTGTTCTTCAATATGAACGTATTTCATGGGTGTCAACTGAAAATGAGCCTACACCTCAAAGTGGAGATTCAACTCCTAAGATAGTCCAACAACATGAGCATTGGCAAAACGTTGACAAGACTATTAAGTGTTATATTCTAGCTTCTGTCAGCGGCATGTTGCAAAAGCAAATTGCTTATATGAAAACTGCTAGTTCAATAGTCCATCACCTACATGAGATGTTTCATGTGAGGACTAAGTTTGCAAGAGTGATAACTATCCAAACCTTTCATAATCTCATATAGAAACCTGGTGAATCGGTGCGGGATTACATGATGAAGGTAATCTCTATGGTCACTGAGGCTGAGATGCTTGGGGTGGATATGGATGTGGACACACAGATGATCAGATCATCAATAGCTTAAACTCTTCCTTTCAGGAGTTTAAGTTAGACAATGAGCTCAAGAGCAGGGATTACACCTTGTGTGAGTTGATGAATACCCTCCAGAGCACGGAGGAGATATTGAATATCAAGGTTCATGGGCCCAAAGCTAATGTAACATCTTCTTCGAAGCCTAAGGGTAAGGGCAAGCAGAAGAAGAAGGGGTAAAAATGAAAAGAAGGCCTAAACAGGGGTCAAGGCCGAACCTATGAAAAAGCAGGCCAAAGAGAACATCAAAGGAAAGTGTTTCCACTGGGATGAGATGGACCACTGGAAAAGAAAATGTCCGGTCTACCTTGAGTCCCTTAAAAGCAAACAAGGTATGGGTTTCCTAAGTTTGTTAGGAATGTTTCTTGGATATTAGATTCAGGAGCCACTAACCATATTTGCAATTTGTTGCAGGGGTTCCAGCAAAGGAGAAGACTACCTAAAGGCTAGTTTCAAGTCAAGATAGTAGATGGTTCTTGAGAATCAGTGGGAGTAGTTATCTTGTACTTTCCTAGTGGTTATAAGTTACATTTGGAGGATGTTTATTACATGCCAATGATTGTAAGGAACATGATTTCTGTTTTTTGTCTAATAAAATATAGTTATTCCTTATATTTTAGAAAAGTTGTTTCAAAATATAAGAATAAGGACTTTATTTATGATGCGATAATTAAACAGTGATTGTTCTTTATAGAACCTATGTCAGGCTCACTAAACTCCACAAAATTGATAAAACCAAGACAATCCAATGACTCTAGCATTAGTTTAAAATATCTGTGGCACTTAAGAATGGGTCATATCAATCGTAAAAGACTTGAAAGGTTTGTAAAGGATGGGATCCTTATGGGCTTGGATAGTGATCCATCACCCACCTGTGAATCTTGTGTTGAAGGAAAAATGACCAAACCCTCATTTTCCTTCTAAAGGAAATAGATTTGAATCCACGTTGGAATTAGTATGTACTGATGTGTGTGGGCCCATGAACATACAAGCTAGAGGAGGTTATAAATATTTCATAACTTTTATAGATGATTACTCAAGATATGGCTATTTGTATTTGATGCATAAAAAGAATGAATCCTTTGAAAAGTTCAAAGAATGAATCCTTTGATAAAGAAAAAGTTGAGAAGCAACTAGGCAAGCCATTAAAACAACTTTGATCGCATCGAGGTGGTGAGTACTTATCTGGAGAGTTCAAGTAATATTTAATTGACAATGGAATTGTTTCCAATTTTTCAACTCCTCAAACACCTCAATAGAATGGTGTAGCTAAGAGGAGAAATTGGACTCTATTGGAAATGGTAAGATCAATGATGTCCTACGCTAACCTTCCATAATCATTCTGGGGATATGCCATACAAACGGTAACATATCTTCTTAACTTTGCTCCATCCAAATCGGTGCCTAAAACACCTAGGGAGTTGTGGACTGGCTAAGTACCTTCATTGATGCACTTAAGGACTTGGGGTTGCCCAACTCATGTTCTAAAGTCTGAATCCACAAAGATGGAACTAAGGTCAGAAGTATGTTTGTTTGTAGGATATCCTACAGGAACTCGAGGGTATTATTTTTACAGTCCTCACGATAGGAAGGTATTTGTGTCGACAAATGCAACCTTCTTAGAGAATATTTTATGAGAAATCTCAAAGGAAGAAGTGAAGTAGTACTAAAGGAGTTAGCTATTTCCTCCAAACCAGGAGTTGATATGGATATAACAGAACAAGATGTTGAAATGGATTCAAGAGTTGAATCGAAAGTGCAACTTGAACATTAAGTTATGCCTAGACGTAGTGGGAGGGTTGTGAGATAACTAGATAGGTATCTAGGTCTAGGAGAAGGCTTAATTGTCATCTCAGACCAAGAAGAAACAAATCCCATTACGAATACTCAGGCTATTAATGATGTTGTTGCAGAAAAATGGCTCAAGGAGATGGAATCGGAAATAGATTCCATGTACACTAATGAATTCTAGGTCCTTGTAGATCTACCTCCAGATATAAAAGCCATAGGGTGTAAATGGATCTATTAAAGGAAAAGAGGGTCTGATGGAAAGGTAGAGACCTTTAAAGCTAGATTGGTAGCCAAAGGCTATACTCGAAAGGAGCGTATAGACTATGAGGAGACTTTTTCTCCAGTTGCCCTACTTGAATCCATCAGGATTCTTTTGGCCATAGCAGCCTATTTCAGTTATGAAATATGGCAAATGGATTTCAAGACTGCATTTCTTAATGGGGATCTTGAGGAGACCATTTATATGGCCTAACCAGAAGGTTTCATTGAGCTAGGAAATGAGCATAAGGTATGCAAGTTGCAAAGGTCCATTTATGGACTTAAGCAAGCATCTAGGTCTTGAAACATTAGGTTTGATAAGTATATCAAAACCTATGGGTTCATACAAAACCTAGATGAGCCTTGTGTTTATAAAAGAATACAAGAAGGTAAGGTTACTTTCCTAATTCTATATGTTAATAACATTCTGATCTTTGGAAATGATGTGGGAATGTTATCTATGGTTAAGGGATGGATAAATGAACAGTTTTCAATGAAGGATTTAGGAGAGGATAACTATATTCTGGGGATCAGACATATGATGGATCGTAAGAACAAATAGATAGCCTTGTCTTAATTAACCTACATTGAGAATATGCTCAATAAGTTCGCCATGCAAGATTCCAAGAGGGGTTTCACACCTACTAGACAAGGAATCAAACTTTCAAAGGAACAAGCACCTAAACCCAAGAGCAGGTTGAATGCATGCGTAAGATTCTATATGCTTCGGCAGTTGGAAGTTTGTGTATGCAATGCTTTGCACTAGACCAGATATTTGTTACACAGTGGGATTGGTAAGTAGATTTCAGTCCAATCTAGGAATGGAACATTGGACTGCGGTTAAGTGTATACTTAAATATCTTCGTAGGATGAAGAACTTAATGCTTGTTTACTTTGGAAGTAATCTTATTTCGACAAGATATACAAATTCTAATTTCCAATCAGATGTTGGTTCAAGGAAATCAACTTCTGGTTCTATATTTACTTTAGGAGGTGGAGCCATAGTCTGGAGTAGTGTCAAGCAATCTTGTATTGTTGATTCGACTATGAAGGCTGAGCATGTTGCTACTTGTGAAGTAGCAAAGGAAGCAGTCTAGCTTCAGAAGTTCCTAAATGATTTAGAGGTAGTTCCAGAGGTAGAAAAATCCATTACACTTTATTATGATAATAGTAGGGCAGTGGTCAATTCGAAAGAACCTTGGAATCACAAAGCTACCAAACATATTGAGAGAAAGTATCATCTCATAAGGGAGATAATACAACGTGGAGAGGTAGGTGTGGCAAAGATTCCCATGGAGCAAAACCTTGCTGATTCGTTTGGAAGACGCTATCTCAAAAGAGTTTTGACAGTCACCTAGCAGGGGTGGCAATGAGGGATATGTCAAACTTGCTTTAGGGAAAGTGGGAGATTATTGGAGTTATGTAAATATAGTGCCCTATAAAGCAAGCGTATTCACATGTACCTTAATCTTCTTCAGCTACAGTTTTGTTATGGAAATATTTATTATTAATAAAATAAAAGAGTTTGGTTTTAATGAGCATTATATATCCAGTCATAAGGTACCACAATTCTTTTGTAAGTAATATACATATACATAGAGATGTATAGGAAACATGTATATAATTAGAATCTAAATTAATGGATTCATAGTTGAATAATCAAGTTGGTTGCTTGATTATGGTTTAGACTGTTGTGTTGCGATTTATCTCCGTGTAAGTAAAGGAGTTTACTTTAAGTGAATGATGAGTTTCATATCATGATAGTAGTTGACTATCAATAATGGCATTATTAAATGAGTATGGAATCAAGTATGTTTTCAAGAATAAAGTGGGCCATTACTTTAATCTTAAAATATACAACTTAAGCATTTGCTTATTATGAACCACAATCTTGGTGAGAGGTGAACTTTTATGTGTTTCATTATAATTCTTGATATGATCGGAATGGATTTTTACAGAGTATTAATCCAGTGTTTGCATGTTGGAATTATTAATTAAATCATGTATCAGGAAACATTCACTCAAATAAAGAGTTTATAGTGATATCATAACTTCTAGATGTTTTAAGGAGAGTTGGTAATTAAACTGGTGCCAGTAGATTGATAGACTAGCTACCCAACATTTAGGTTAGTAGTCTTTTAATATAGCCATCTTAAAGATAAATGGGAAGAGTCTCATTTATTAGCTACTTTATGATTGATTAAAGTAAGAAGTGATGCATTGGATGCTATTCTCTTCTTCCATTCCATGCATAACCAAAATTGAGCATGTAAGAAGGTGTTCTTGCATGGTTTGACTCTCTCTCTCCTTTCATGCATGAGGGAGCCAAAATTTGCATGAGAAGATTCTCATTTTTGGTTCATTTCTTCTAAGAAAATCTCCTCCAAACATTTCTTTTCCTTTTCCACTAAAAGATTTTGTTAACCAAGTTGTCCAGGAAGAATAAAAGGTAAATCAAATTGGTTGAGGATACAATAACAAGGAGAGGATAGATTGACAAAGAAAAGGATTCAAAAACAAGGGCTTTGGGTACAAGAAGAAGGAGAGGATAACGGAGCGAGAAATTAAAGCTATAACGAAGGAGTCGGTAATATCACTATCTTGTTTATGTTTATTATTATCCTTATACCATATCATGTATAGATTGGCATGATGATTTGGTTATATTGCTTCCGCTACAAATAAAATTTCTAAAAAGTTTTGAAATCTACCGATTCTTTAAATATGGTATGCTTTCTTTTCCCAATCTAATAATCTTGATGTGTTCGTTAGTGTTTCAGGGTCAACGTCGAAGAACGGAGAAGTTTCAGAGACTTTCGAGCTGAAACCACAACCCACGATCATGACAGAAACATGGGAGCCAGCCCATGATCGTGATATAGGAACCATGATCATGATAGAGGACTATACCTCATGCCACTATTGTGGCCTATGATATTTGTGATTTGCATTATGTATTAGAGTTTAATTTGTTAGGTAGTTAGTGTTAATTTGAGTGTTAAGTGTGTTTTTATGTGTTAATTGTGTTAGATTATGAGTTTAATTGTTTGATGGGTTAGTATGAGTCTTTAAGCTTAAATGTTATATTTTTAAGGTACCTTGATGTGTTTGATAGTCTTTCAAGGTAAACGACAGAGAACGGAGAAGTTTTGAGGAGTTTCAGGCCAAAATCGTAGCCCATGATTGTGGCACAACAGGCCACGATCGTGAGATAAAGAGACGAGCTGGTAAGAGCTAGGCAACTGTCCTGCACTTTGAGCATGGTCATGAAAGAGTGCTACAATGTAGGCCACGATCGTGATAGAGAGGGTTAGCAACTAGCCACGAACGTGACCTACATCGGGCTAATATAAATACTAGAGTTTTGCATGATTTTTCTAACCGTTTCAACCCCGAATCAATGTTAGGGCTTCCAAAGTATAAATGCATCATTAAGGGATAGAAGCAACAATGTGGAGAGAGCCTTGGAGAGCCTTTCATATCTGCTAAATTTCGAAAACCCAGGAGAGTTATTGAGAGATTGATAAAGGAGAAAAAGGAAGAGAGACATAGAGAAGAAGCTTGATGTCAAGTAGTTCCCAGAACAGGTGGTTTACCATTATTGCTACCTCCGTGATTTCGTTTTCGACATATTCTTCGGTTATTTCAATTTTATTAATTTATAGAATTGAGATAGTTGTTGAGAATAGGTTGTGCTGAATGTTGAGTTTTTGTCTATACTCACCATTGGGATTTTGGATTCTTGAGAGTGATGAAGTTTGATTTATTGTCCTTCATTTAAGTTAATTGTGATTCAATATCTGTTTTTAATAATTTGGCAATAAACTGAGAGGGTGAGCCAACTGAATATCATCAAATTGGGCTAACAAAAGATAGGTAGTTTGATAGCTAAGAATTGAATCAAACCGGTGAAATCGTGTACGAGAGATTGAGTATAGGTTTTTGGTAGGTTATTAGACAAGTTCAGAACTAATTTAGGTTGTGTATTAATTGGAAATTGACAGATTACAATTCTATAATTTAAATTAGAACTCAAGAGAGAGTAATCTACCCTAAGATCATATAGACCCAGTAATTCAATAATTGCATAATTGATTAGATTTTATTGATTTCGGATTAAAACCCCCTCTCTCTCACTTGTTAATTTCTAGGTTAATTTTGGATTACATTGTGTGATTTGCCACTTTGTTTATATTTCTGAATTTTAATTCTCTTAATTGATTGTTTGATTGATTTATTTCCTGCATTAGTTATTTATTTAGGTTTATTGTGAAATTTAGTCAAGCCTTAGATTGTAGGATTGGCTTAACCCTCCTCATCAGATCGACACCATAGATACTACGTGAACAAACCATACGTTTGTAGAAATTTCGAGGTTTATTATTAAAGCTTTTTATATTAGAAAGTTGCAATCAACTTTTTGGTGGCATTGCTGGGATGGCAATTAATTTAGTTCTATAGTTTAAGATGTTTAGATTAGTTTTAAATTTTTATTTTCTTTCTTTCTTTTCTATTTCAGAATTTGTGCTCTTGCATGAACACAAAAGTCATGAAAGGGTCAAGTCATGTAGCTGAAACTTTAGACTTGGATATTAATCGACTAGAACAAGCTCTTAGGAATGCTCAGTGAGAAGAAGAAGAAGAAATCGTGAAATCAACAATGGCCAAAGAGTAGCAAAAGAAAATGGACCATGAAGCAAAGCAAAGTCGGCAATAATAGACCCTTATGGACTATATAAGGCCAGGATTCAACGCAGCGAACCAAGAAGTAGCTAGGCCACCTATTTAAGTAACCTTATTTGAGATTAAACCAGACCTCTTAAATATGCTTAAGCAGAATGTACAGTTCTATGGATTAGCAAACAAGGACCCCAATGCATACATAATGAACTTCCTCAAAATTTGTGATACTTGTTGATGTCATCAAATGTCAGAAGATGCAGTCAGAATTTAGTTGTTTCACTTCACCCCTAGAGATAGAGTAAAGGCATGGTATCATTCTCTAAACCCAGTCAATGTTACTACATAGGATCACCTAGTTCGTGCCTTCTTAGATAAGTACTTCCCTCTGACTAAGACCACTAAGATTATCAAAAAAATCACTAATTTCCAGCAAGGTGACAAGGAATTAATCTACAAAGCATGGGAGAGATATAAGGATTTGCAAAGGAAGTGCCCACACCATAATTTACCCAAGGAATTTTTGTTGCAAACTTTCTACAATGGAATCAACCCACCGAAGAGAGGCATGATCGATACAGCTTTAGGAGGATCACTGATGAAGAAGACAGTTGATGAAGCAGAAGAGCTGATAGAGGAGATGGCAAACAACAGCTGCTTGTGGACGAACGAGCGAAGTTGGCAAACTACTTCATTCTGAGAGGAAAAAGGAATCGTCGCAGCCCATCAAATGATAAATATGCAAGTAAAGATTGACAACCTAATATGACAGTTTAACAGTATGAAGGCATCAGCCCAGCTTTATGAAAGCCATACAATTGAAATGTTAGCTCTATAGATACATAGACTATGATACCATGGATTGTTACCTGACGAAGAAAAACAATCCGAAGCAAGTAAACTATATAGGAGAACAATATAGATGAGGAGGGGGAAACAATCCTTACTCCAACACCTACAACCCTAGGTGAAGAACCACCCTAACTTCTCCTAGATAAATAACGCTGGAGCATAGTTCAAACTTCAAGGATAATAAGGCTTCCAACAAGATAATTGAAGCCCAATGGAATCTAAGTTGGACAAAATTTTGGATTAAATTGGAGGCATGGAGGATGTACATAGGCGGCTTGAAAGCAAATTCGAGTAAGTAGAAAAGAAACATACCTCATCAATTCATAATCTAGAAGTCTAAGTAGGTCAACTAGTAGAGGCAATGTCTACTCGAAATGCAGGAACTCTTCTAACCAATATCGAGTCTAAACCGAAGAAACAGATCATGGTTATCAATCAGACCTAGGAGAACGAACCTGATCAAGTGAAGGAAGATGGAGTCAAGGAACAAGGTCAAGTAATTAAAGAATTCCTTCAAAGTGAGCCAATAATTGAGCCAATTAAGGTAACTCAACCTAGAATTTGGTACCCTATTTTTGCTCAACGGAAGTCGTCTAAAAGTAGGGCAGCGTGGAATTTAAAGGAGATTAAATTAAACAAGGTTGAGAAAGTCACGAAACAACAACAACCAATGCTTACATAAGGAATCCATCAAGGAGAAGGTTAAGTAACGAATATTGGAAGAAAATCCCAACATATCACAGAAGAAAGAGGACCCAGGGGATATTTTAATCCCTTATAGTATTAATAGATAGGGCATTCATAGACTTAGGAGTAAGTATCAACATGATGCCCTACACCTTTAGTCAGAAGTTGGGATTAAGAGAGTTAGTTCCCACGAAGATGTTAGTCAAGAAAGCCGATAGAACAGTGCATCAATCGAAGGGAATCATTAAGGATGTGCACATGAAAGTTGATAAATTTACCTTTCCCATAAAATTCTATATGTTAGACAATGGAGAAGATGTGGAGACCCTGATTGTTCTTGGGTGGCCATTCTTGGGCATTGCTCATTCAATCATTGACATGGATGGGGGTGAACGAACTCTGAGGACAGGAAAGGAGCAATTAACCTTCAGAGCTTCAAGGAAAGATTATAGTTCTCCTTTACCTCCAATAAATATCAAGGAGACTGAACCTCGAGGAGAATGGAAAGATATCAAAGATCTTAAGAGTGCCTTCAGAAGGAAGAGATCGCGAAGAAGAAGGTGGGGAAAGGAGAATCATAAGAAAGCTAGAAACCATAGCATGGTAGCTTAAGCACAAATTATAAGATTAGTGACTACACTACCACTGCAACATTCATTCGAGCCATCGTGAGCTAAAAAGAGTGTTGAGCTACTAACGTTAAAAGAAGCGCTGCATTGGAGCCCATAGAATTTTATTTTCATTGATTGTTTTTGTTAGAAAGTTTGAATTTCGTAGTTAAGATTATTTTGTTTATAAATAAAAACAAGAAGGAATAACATTTCAAAATAAAGTGGATGATTGGTGAAATAAGCAAAAGAGATGTGAAAGGGCCAAAAAAGAACTAAGAAGTGACATTTGAAAAATGTGAAAAGAACAAAAGAAGAAAAACTGAAGAATTGGTGGAAAACTACAGGCCACAATCGTGGCCTTTCGTGCAATTGGGTAAAAAGGGAGGAGCACGTATTTTTAGAGAAATTTCTTAGCATTTTACCCTCCAACTACCCATAAATTCATTTCTGACTTCACTTTTTCATTCACTTTGACTTTTACTTTATCTCTCTAGAATTGAAACTCACGAAAGCTCTCACATCTCTCTACAAAATCTCAAACCTCTAAATTTCTTCCAAACTCTAGCTTTTCACAAGCAAATATGCTAAGGATTAAACAATTAGCTAGACAAGAGCAATGATTAGGACAAAACCAAGTAACAGGGTGAGGGAGAAAGAACAGAGCAGTAGATCTCAGAGCACCATTCCCGGTCTATATAGAGGAGGAAAGTATTCATTTTTTATCCCTCAATGTTAGACAAATAATAGTCCCTAAGTATTTTGATTTTGAAATGCTTGATAGGTTTGAATTGCGTGGTAGGGTAGAAAACTTAGGTGAATGAGTCAAATTTATACATTTCCAATTTCTTGTCTACAAGGAGATCACTTTGGAATTTTTCACTTCCCTTTCCTATGATTTTAGGAACCCCAAAGAATTATGGTTTAGGTTGCAAGGACGACCCTATGAATTGAATATAGAAATCATGTGCAATATGTGTGGGTTCCATGAATCCTCCATCAACGATCAACATGATGATTTTTACCCTTCTCACTATTAGAACGAGCTCACTAAAATATAGAAATTTCATACCAAAAATGCCCATAACAATATCATAAGGACACATGAACACTTATTGTTGTACAAATTCATATGCTAGCTAGTTTTTAATAAATCAGGAACCAACAAGTGTTCCCCAAAAGAACTCTTTATGTCATGGTGCATGGACCATAACATTCCGGTGTACACATCCACACATTTGCTAAATGCTATTATTGCGACTTTGTGCAAAAGGAGCAACAATTTAGGTATGGGGTACCTACGGTTTGCCATTGATGAATATTATGGCGTGGATTGTAGTGGGTTAATGGTCCATCTCCCTAACTTCCTAAACCATTACCACTTATGGTGGGATGAAATTCTTCATTCCCATAACATGGAACTGAGGGATATCAGCAAAAAGACACGTGTTAAGATTCATGTCAGTCAAGCGAGTTCGAGTTCAGCATCGCCTTAGCTAGTAGAAGAGGACTTAAGTAATGAAGAGTCCGAAGAGGGAGAGAAATAACAAGGTTGGAAGACAGTTCTAGATTCAATCTCTAAAACCAACAAAACACTTGTGAAGAACATTAGAATGATGAAGGAGATGGCCAGGCGTAAGCACGCCAGAGACGAGATACCCGTCAGATCCATAGATATTTAGAAGCTCAAGGCATTCAACTTCTGCCTCAAACGACATCCCCGCCTCTATCTCCATGAGATTTTGTCTTTTTTTCCTCTTCAAATTAGTCTTCATCTTATTTTTATTTCTTTTCTGTTTACTTTAATCTATTTTTCTTCTTTTCTTATGTGCTTGTTGTTTCCTTCTCACATTAAAGACAATATGTTGTTCAAGTGTAGGGAGGATTATATGTTTTGCTTTGTATGTGATTTTGCATATTGTATGATAGTGTTAGTTGGCATTTTGTTAACTGTTTGAATATGTGAGTGGCATAGATGGATTGAAATTGATTTAATTTTGAACAAAGTCTATTAGGCTGTAAAGAATCATTAGCTTGTAAAATTAGTGAACTAGGATTTTTGGATAAATATATAGCTTAATCAGGATTTAGTGTAAGTTTAGCACCCTATAAATTGCAACATTTATTTATAATTTAAGGCCTTTAAACATAAGTAAACTTACTAGTATTTTCATGGAAATGAGTAGCTAAAACAACAAGGTAGGTAAAATAAAAAATAATAATAATAATATGTTTGTTAAATAAATAACTATTCCATTGACCTTCGGGTTATGAATAGAGCTAGTAGCCAATTGCAAACGTGATATAGCCAAGTAACCGATTCGATGCACATCACAAATGTGTGCCTCCGCGTCAAAAAGCAATAATGACATTTCAACCAAGCTATTTAATAAAACAACTTATTCAAGTAACCAGATCGACATTCATCACCAATGTTTGCATCCTATTAAAACACTAGGTCCTTGTTTAAATAAAATTAATACAAATAAAAAAAGGTATGTTCTTAATAAAAACCTACTAAACTTCTAATAGCTTGACTTTTCATGAAAACGTACTTAGGAGTAGTTACAAAGTATGAATGACCAAAGAATTATTAATGAGTGTGTGCAATTAAAGAGGGTAAATAAAATAACACTAAGATCTCAATCAAAATTTTATATTTAGCTCAAAGCTCCTAGACACAGATTTTACATGTCAATGAATTGATATAACTTGTATGATTGTGTCTAAGATTAAATTTATTTCAAGAAGTTGAAGCCATTGTCACATTACTGCATTGTGTGTTGTGTGTTAGTTATGTGTTTGTTGTTTTATTTGATTGAGGACAAGAAAACGTTTAAGTGTGGTGATGTTGATAGGTGTGAATTGCATCATGTTTTAGGGCTTAGTTGATTTTGTATTAGGTGTTAATTTGAGTGTTTAGTGTGTGTTTAGGATAGAAATGAAAACGATAAGTTTTGAGGAACTTTCTGAATCGTTTCAACCCCGAAAAATCCCTAGGGCTGCTAAGGTATTTAAAGAACATGAACAACAGACGTGGGAAGCTTTTGCATCAGCCACAATTTCGAAACCCTCGAGAGCTTTATCAAGAGATTGAGGAAGAAATGAAGGAAGAGAGACGTGGACAAGAAGCCTACGTGAAGTATTTCCCAGAACAGGAGGTTTCTCGTTGTTGCTACCTCCATCATCCGTTCTGAGTTTATTTTTTGGTTTTATTTCATTCTTGACGATTGTATAGAATTTGAGATAGTCATAGATGATAGATTCTTCGAATGTTAAACATTTTTCTAAACTCACCTACAGGATATTTTGTCTTTGATATTAACGAAATTTGATTTTTGTATTTTTATTGAATTATTTGTGATTTAATTTCTACATTTCATAGTTCGGTAACAAACTGAAAGGATGAATTGAGTGAAAATCACTAAATTGGGCTAACGAGAGTTAGGTAATTTAATAGATGAAGAATTGAATCAAACTGGTAAATTCGTGTAACGAGAGATCTTGCGTAGGTTTTTGGTAGTTTATTGGAGAACTTAAGATCCAATTTAGGTTTTGCGATAAATTGTGAATCAAGAGGTTGAAATTTCTCATAATATGATTAATTTTAATGATTATAACTCAAGAGAGACTAACCAACCCGATGACCATCCAAAACTGGTAATTAAATAAATTAATAATCAATAAGGTTTTCATTAAAGTCAAATAAAAATCCCCTTTCTCTCAATTGGTAATTGCTTGGTTGATTCTTGATTTGGTGTTGCAATTGATATGTTGTTTATATTTTCAAATTTGATTATTGAAATTGATTGAGTGATTGAAATATTTTTCTGCTTTAGTTTTATTTATTTTGAATTATTGCGAATTAAGTTCAGTCTTAGATTTTAGGATTAGATTAACCCTTCTAGTAGGATCAACAACTTAGATACTACATGAATGATTTGTTTCTGCTTAATTTTAGCTATTTACTATTATTATTGTAAATGTGATAATTCCACACATTTATGGTCCGAGGAGTTTGATAATTAAGATTGCATTGGAAGAGTTTCATAAGTGAATGTGAATCAGGAAAAATAAATATACTCAACGAATCATTGAATGTCGGACTTAAGTCCGACGAAAATGCGAAAATGACTATATGAAATGAATGCAAGTGATCGATTACTTATAATGTGAAATGATGCATTTCGTCATATTATATGCATTATCAGAGAAAGGAGTTATGACCAGAGTGACTAGTGAAAAAGAGCTTAAAGCTCAGTAATGAATATAAAGAGCCACAGGCTCAGTATATACAATGAGCTCGGTATCCACAATAGATACGAGACAGTTATCAATGAGCCTGGTATCCACGATGGATACGGAACAGTAAAAAGGCAGTCGGTCACAACAAAGTAACAATAAAAGTAGAATCACAACTGCACTTGCATATATAAATTGATGTGTGTTATATGAATGATTAAAATGAATTAATTGTACTGTTCTGAAATGGAAAAGTGAAATCGTGTATACAAATTGTATTTGTTGAAGCATGATGAAATGTGAAGTGATATGAAATGTTTGATGATATGCTTTGTCTGTGAAATGAAATGTGAGTTATCCTTGTCTTTTATTTGAGTGAGCACATTGACGATGATTCACTCATTGAGTTCACAAAACTCATCAAATTTGCATTGTTTATTTTCAGATTCAAAGGAGATCTAGTTAGACAAATTGGAGTATAGCCACTGCAATTGGACATGAGTTATTGGTCAGGATTAGTTGTACCTACAAATGCCTTCAGTTCTTACACTATTGTACAATGTATGTATGAATTCTGAAATGTAACGACATTTATGACTGGACATGTTTGTAAATGAAATGAGCCAAAGTGATCATTGGTTTGCTTAAAATGTGTTTGACACTTGAAAGAAAAAATTTGTAAAGAGTTGTTTTGATCGTCCTAACATGTCATTTTCTTAGGTTATATTCGCAAATGTCCTTGAGATGTTCGAGAATATGCTCTATGATAGTGGTGTGTTACATACAGTCTTGACTGAACAAATGGAAGTAGAAACCAATAATGATGTTGAAGTGGAAGAAGAGCTAATGGAAATGCCAGCTGCTTTGGAATCACTGGAAAATTCTCTAAAAGGGTACAATTGAATTTCTACGAACTTATCTGAATCTCATCAAAAGTTATTACCTTTTGATGTGTAGACACCTAAAGTGGAACTGAAGCCACTATTTACCCACCTCAAGTATGCATATTTAGGAGATAAGCAGACTCTTCCAATTATCATCTCGATGGAGTTAACTTCGAATCAAAAAGGCAAGCTAGTCCAAATGTTGAGAGAGCATAAGAAGGCCAATGGATGATCGCAGATATTCAAAGAATAATCCCTTTTATATACATGCATTGTATTTTGTTAGAGGAGGATGCAAAGTTCACTAGGCAAGCTTAATGTAGGTTGAATCCTCCAATGATGGAAGTTGTAAAGAAGGAAGTATTAAAACTTCTCAGTGTTGGGGTTATTTATCCAATCTGTTAAAGTAAGTGGGTAAGTCCTATACAGGTGATTCCAAAGAATTCTAGAATCATAGTTGTGACCAATCAGGAAGGTGAATTGGATCCTACCCAAGTGCAAATCAGGTGACGAGTTTATATTGAGTATGAGAAATTGAATTCAGTAACTCGTACAGACCATATTCCCCTTCCCTTTATTAATCAAATGCTTGAGAGATTGACTGGTTTTGACTATTATTATTTTCTAGATGGATTTTTAGGTTATCTTTAGACACTGATCGAACTAGAATATCAAGAAAAGACCAACTTCACATACCCATTAGCTATATTTTCTTACCAAAGCATGTTGTTTGGAATATGAAATACACACGCCGCGTTCCAAATATATATTGTGAGCATTTTTTCCAAGTATGTTGAGAATATAATAGAGGTATTTATGGATAATTTTAGTGTTTATGGATCATTTTTTATGAATGGCTTGAGAACCTTGCTATTATCTTAGAATGATGCATTGAAACTAACCTTATGTTGAATTAGGAAATTTTTCATTTTATAGTAGATCAAGGTATAGTTTTAGGGCATGCTATATTTTCCATATGTATTGAGGTAGATAAATCTAAGGTTGATCTTATTTCTTCATTACCTTACCCCTAAACTGTGCGGGAAATCCATTCTTTTCTTATAGGAGCAGTTTTTTATAGAAGATTTATTAAGGACTTTTCAAAGATAGCTGCACCATTATGCAAACTATTATAACGAGATGTCTTTTTTAACTTTGATGATCAGTGTAAGGAAGCATTTAATAAAATTAAGGAGCTTTTAACATCCCCACTAATGATTCAACTACCAGATTAAAGCCTGCCCCTTAAGATCATATGCGATCCAAGTGACCATGCAATGGGGACGATTCTAGGACCATGAGTGGCAAAACTTTGCAGGCCATCTATTATGATTCAAAGACCCTCAATCTAGCTCAATTATATTATTCGACAACTGTAAAAGAACTTTTATCTACATGTTTTGTTTTAGAAAAATTTTAATTATATTTTCTTGGTGATAAAATAATTGTTTATTCTGATCATAAAGCTTTACGATACTTACTTATGAAGAAAAAAGCAAAATCGTGCCTGATTAGATGGATTCTCCTCCTTCAAGAATTCAATTTGGAGACAAAATATTGTTAGGATTATGTAAATATAGTGCCCTAGAAAGCAAGTATATTTACATATAACTTAATTTTCTTCCCATTACAATAGTGTAATGAAAATATTTATTATTAATAAAACAAAAGAGTTTGGTTTTATTTGTATGAGCATAATATGACTAGTCATAAGGTATCAAGGTTCCTTTATAAGTAATATACATATACATAGAGATGTATAGGAAACATGTATATTATTAAAATCTAAAATAATTGATTCACAGTCAGATAATCAAGTTGGTCGTTTGATTATGTTTTAGATTGTAATGTTGCGATTTACCTCTGTGTAAGTAAAGGACTTTACTTCAAGGGAATGATGAGTTCCAAATAATAATAGTAGTTGACTATCAGTAATAGCAATATTAAATGAATATGGAATCAAGTATGTTTTTAAAGAATAAAGTAGGTCGTTACTTTAATCTTAAAACATACACCTTAGCATTCGTTTATTACGAACCACAATCTTGATGAATGGTGAACTCATGTGTGTTTTGTTATAATTCTTCATATGATCGAAATGGATTGTTACAGGGTATTAATCTAGTTTCCGTATTTTGGAATTATTAAATACAGCATGCATCAAGGAACAATCACTTAAATAAAGAGTTTATAATGATATCATCACTTCTAGATATTTTACGGAGATTGGTGATTAAACGGGTGCCAGTAATTTGATGGAATGGCTAGCCATCACGTCTTAACACCAAGATTAGATCTTCTGGGTTAATCACCACGTAAAGTAAAACTGGAGATCTAGAAGGAAAAATCAACATAAGGGCAAAATGATAATTTTATCCTTTATTGTGCGGATGGCTATAATGTGGTTCATAATAGAGTTTGCGATTAGACATCAAACTAATATTTTTTAAGACAAGTGTTCTTATAATTTTAAGTAATTTAAGAGTTTAGCCAATTACCTTTAGTGGAATGACATTTGATTAATAAATTGGAATTAATTCTAATGAGATTAAATTAATTTTGGTGTTATTAGAGGTTGAATTATTTAATTCTAATTAGATTCCCCACTTGGCTTCTAGGAAGGTTATCAAGGAAAGTAAGAAAAATAAACGGAGATTATCCAAAAGAAAATGAGACAGTTTGCGGAGAAATGAACGAATTGGATTTAGGCCATTAAGACCAGAACAGTTTAATTAAGAGTTAATTGAATTAGTTCTTAAGCCTATAATTAAATGCTTGGTTTACACTAATTAACTGTTAATTATAAGTCGAAAGGAACATTTAATATTGGGCTAGATTTTGATTTAATTAATTAGATTAATTGCATTGAAATTATAAAAAAAGGAAGGCAAAACCGAATTCCACAAAGACGTAAGATTTGGTTATGCTTTTTATTGAAGAATGAAAGTGATATAGACAAAAAGATGCAACCTTTTACTATTAAAGAATGAGGGGATACATTGTTTTTCTCTCTCCGCTCACTCCCAAAACATTCGGTAATGCTCTTCATTATTAAATGGTTTAATGGCTAGTGTTTAAAGTAGAAAAACGTACAGCTCCTTTAATTCATGAAATGAATGAAGGTGAGAGTTTGGTTAGTGCTCTTTTGCATTCTTAACAAATGAAGGAAGGGGTTTGTTATTTTAACTGTCCGCTCTCTCCTAAAACTATCCAAGTGTTGGACTTGTATGGAGACAATTCATTTTTGGCTTTGGTGCTAAATGAATGGAGCATGGTTTTTCTCTCCTCTAGCTCTCCAAACCAGCGGCCATAGCAATGGATAGATCTCCATTATTTTTCTTGTCCTTTCCCACAAAAGGATCTTGATAACAAAGTTGTCCAAGGAGAACAAGTGGTAGATCGGATTGGTTGAGGACACAGAAATAAGGAGTCGAAGTTGTAGCAAGGAGTCGGTAATAATCCAATCTTCTTCTTTTCTTAATTTTCTTTATGTCGTATCATGTATAGATTAAAAGCATGTTGATTTTGTATTTACACTTCTACTGTGTTTTGATTTCAAAAAAGTTTTTGAAATCTACCGTTTATCCAAACCAAACATACACCTATTTTTTATCCAACAAAGATAATAAGCTGGCAGAAAATTTGATGGTTGATCACCTCAACCGTTTAATTAAAGAAGAAGATGACATCCTTTTGTAAATTACTTTCTATCGATGTGACACTACCATGGTATATAGACATTGTGAATTTCTTAGTTAGTAACAAATTACCTATTGGTTTATCAATGGCTCAGAGGGATAAGTTGTCAAATGAAGGAAAGTACCATGTTTGGGATAACTCGTATCTTTGGAGGCACTGTACAGATCAAGTCATCAGAAGGTATGTTCATAAAAGTGAAAAACCTTTAAACTTAGCATTCTTCCATTCATATGCATATGGAGGACACTTTGAAGTAAAGAGGACAGTTCATAAAGCTTTGAAGAGTGGTTTCTACCAGCCCTTGTGGTTCAAAGATGGCTACATCTTCTACAAATCATGTCACAGAAGCCAACGGTTAGGTGACCTGTCCTCGTAAGGATCAATTGCCCCTCACTTCTATAATTTTCTGTCAAATTTTTGACATTTGGGGTATTAACTTTATAAGACCTTTCCCTCCATCTTTTGGATTTAATTATGTATTGCTTACATTCAATTATGTTTCTAAATGTGTGGAAGACAAAGCTAATAGAACTAATGATGCCCAAGTTTTTACAAATTTTGTTAAAGATAACATTCTTTCGAGATACCAAAAGCAATCATTAGCTACAGAGAAACCCATTATTTCAATAGGGTGGTGGAAACAATGTTCAAAAAATATCGCATCATGCATAAGATTTCTGGCTCTTACCATCCCTAAACAAACGGACAAACTGATGTGTCAAGCTAGGAAATCAAGGCAATCCTGGAGAAAGTAGTGCAGCCCAAAAGAAAGGATTAGAGTGTAAGACTAAACGACGCATCATGGGCTTATAGGATGACCTACAAAACACCAATTGGGATCTCTCCATATAGACTGGTGTTCAAGAAGCCATGTCACATTCTACTGGAATTGTAACACAAGGCACATTAGGCTACAAAAGGATGCAACATGAATTTGGATTATACAGGTGTGCATGGGAAATTACAGCTGTAAGAGTTAGAGGAGATGAGGAATGACTCCTATTAGAACATAATAATATATAAGGAGAAGATGAAAGTTTTTCATGATAAGATGATTTCAAGGAAAAGGATCTCGATAGGCTAGAAAGTGTTACTATATCACTCCAAACTTAAATAATTTCCAAGTAAGTTGCATTCCCATTGGTTTGCTCATTTGTTGTTACTCATGTCTTTCCTATTGGTGTAATAGAGATACAGAGTCTAAAAATTTATAAGACATTAAGAGTGAATGGTCATCGCTTAAAGTCATATTATAAAGGCTTCTAAACGGAGGATTTCGAAGTGTTGATGCCGGAATATGTGAATATCATCACTTGATGCGAGCAACATGGAGTCAAGTTTGATGTTACATTTAGGACACTTAAAACTTAAGTTTGATTTTACATTGGGGACAAGGTAAGTTTTAAGTGTGGGGCTAGGAATCTTAGTTTTAATGCATGATTTTGAGCTTAATTGTTGCTTATGTGGCTTCTTAGGTAGTTTCCAAAATCAAAAATTTTCTCTTTTTTTATTGCTTTTAAGACTATATAGTCATAATTAGAGAGTGAATTAACTAGGAAAATTCATGGCAACTTTAGCATGTACTTTTTCTTTTATGATTCATCGATGTGCATTACCTTCAGAAGAGTAGTAACTGGTGCTAGACAAAAGCTAACGAGATTTTGAGCCTTATTAGACTAACACATTCGTATCAGTCTCATTGAATTTTATTTATGTGTGTGACCTTCATAACATGTACCACTTTTTTTTGATTTTCTATTCAAGGCCACATTTTTATCTAATGCATTAGCATGCAAATGATTAAGCATTTTTTTTATAAGCTACATTAGCCAAATAGCCTACCCATACATGAACTTTCCTTTGTTAAACCCTTTTGAGCTTGATTAGCCTTTATTTTTGTGTTAACCATATTATATGCTATTAAACTTAACTAAATGTCCTACCCAAGCCATAAAGCTAGTGGAGCATCTGTTGATTATTACTAATTGTGGATGTACAAAGTCTAAGAATGCGAGTGTGTATATATGTGGTTTGGTTTTTTTTAAAATTAACTGGAGTATATATATTGAAAATAAGTCAAGGAATATTACAACATCTTTCGGAGTTATACTCCTTTGTCAAAACCATCCAACAATACCCAACCATATGCTTAACAAAATGACTTCGTTTCTGGGTCCCTACATTTATAACTCGAAAACATTTCTTAATTGCTGAAGGGTCTAGAAAATTCCCATCTCCTCTACTTGTCGCTACTCGTCATCTTCCCTATTTAGGTCATTTCTTCAGTGGCAATGAAGGCCTCATTCCTCAAACAACACTCGTAAGTGAGACAATTCTGTTTGGTTCATCCTTCCTTACTTCTTCTTCATCTAATTACTATCTTCTTTTCTCAAGTCAAGTTTACTGGTGATATTCTCTTTGTCGCTGGATATCACCTTCCTTAAGGGGCATAGGGAAGGGTCTTTAATCAGGTTCCTTCTTTTATCTTCTTGATTTGTATTTACTTTCTACACTAGATTCTCCTTGAACCAATTTTTTCTTCCTCTTGCTTTACTTCTGTTCCTGTCCTTTTTCCTTCTTACACATTCAGAGAAGGTCAAATATTTCTATTGCATGCTTGATTAAGTTGTTTCAGAAGGATGAGCTCTCTGAGTTCTCAATTTATTTCTAGATCAAGAACCTCTTTGGGTGATTTAATACCACTAAATTGTCTTAGGTTCCTTTGTTTCCTTACCTCTTATATACATAGCCCTAAGGATACGAAATGGATCTATCTATTTGGTTTCTTAGGGTTTGAGAAATTGACCAATTTCTGTACTATCTCTATGATTGTATTCCTTAGATTTAATTTTAGGCATCTGCTCAACATAGATCCCCATAAATAGCTGCTGTAAGGACATGTGAAGAAGAGATGATCTCTTGTTTTCAAATGGATCTCACACAATGGGCATGTTCTGTCCATTTGCAGATACAACATTCTGTTTAATGTATTTAGTCTATTTTGGATTGCTAGCTATGATATAAAGGATACTCTTGGAAGTAGAACCTTGGGCCAAATAACTTTATGCCATTCCACCATTTGTTTCCTACTTCTTAGTATATCTTTAGTGGTACCATTGGTAAGTTTATGGATAAGTTGGTTCTGCCAGGAGAATGTATCCTAAGAGTTTGGATGTAACATCCTGTTACCTTTGGGAGGTTAGAATAGTAAATATGATTGATGAATGAGAGCTTAGAAACACATTTTTTATACCCATGCATTTTATGATATGCTCATATTCATGAATATTGAATTTTTGCGCATGAAAATAATTGTACATGAATTCATAGACATTCCGAGTATAATTGATTTATAATTGAATTGTGAATGTGATTTTTGTGGAGAATTGCGATTTGTATATGTTGAAAAATTGATTTGGGGAGAGTATTTAGTGATTTAGAATTTTCAGAGATTTTTAGAGAATTTCTGAAATTTTGGTTAAATTTTGGGCTAGGAAAAATGTCAAGTGGTAGGACAATTGACAAATAGCAGAAGAATTAAAAATCAAAGGGTAGTGAAAATTTTTACTAATGACTTTAGGATTTAATGACATATGTCAATGAAATTGGGAGAGAATTAGAATGGAAATTGGATTTTAGTTATAAGCCTTAAACATGTGACAAGTGACATAAGTCACTTGCCAAACAATGCTTTAGCTCCACCAAGTCTTAAAATCCTTTAAACACATTGCTTCTCATTAAATGTCCAATGGTTGTGATTTTGTTTTTGGCTCTTCCATCTCTACTTCGTGACTCTCTTCTCTTCATTTTCTTTCTCATTTTCATGGCTTCTCCATCTCTTTTCTTCTCCTCTTCTTCACTCCCTTGATCACTCACCCAACTATTAACATTTTGCTCTCATCTTTCACTTGCCACTCTCACCTTTTTATCTTCCTCATTGCCACAAGAAAACTCATCTTTTACTTCCTCTAGAAGATAAAGAACATGGGATGCTTAGGAGTTAGGGTTGAGTTATGCTTTAAATATCATGGGTATGGTTTAATGAAGCTGGAAGGATGATTACATTAAGAATGATGACTTGATTATGTGAGTTTGTATGAGTGTGTCATGGGTGATGAAAAATTTATGTAAATGTCTTGATTTTGTATATGTGTATAATCATTGTTTATTAATGAAATTAAGTTAAAAAGTATTGGAGAAAGAAGAGGAAATGGAGTAGAAAAGGATGTCTCTGTAAAAAATTGTTAGGTGTGAAAATCTAGAAAAAAAACTTGAATATGATTGATTGGAAAATGTTAACTGCATATACTTCAGTGTTTTGTCCATAAATTTTTATAGAGTTGTTCAATTGATCTGATTCTTGATTTGAATTAATCTAGAGATATATGGATATATTTTTCATAAAGAAACCAAATTTTAATTCTGTTGTTAAGAGTCTCAAATATAAGAATGAAGTCTGAGAATTTCTGGGAATGGATAGTAGTAGACTTCTCTGTGAAAGTTCACTGTGGTGAAGGAAAAAGTCCGCTGCGGCCAACTATTTTTGGTTCACCGTGGCAAACATGAAGGAAGAATTTTGCTGCAACGAACTCAGGAGTTCACCGTAGCCAACTTTTAAAATCAGGCGCGGCAAACTTTTCTGGTTTCACCGCGGCTAACTTTCTAGCATGAAATATACTTTGGTATTTTGATGATATATTGACCTGTAGTAATCTAATTTGGATGATTTTTAATTTGGAGTAA
Organism: Erythroxylum rotundifolium; assembly: GCA_027563915.1. Classification (NCBI taxonomy): domain Eukaryota; kingdom Viridiplantae; phylum Streptophyta; class Magnoliopsida; order Malpighiales; family Erythroxylaceae; genus Erythroxylum; species Erythroxylum rotundifolium. The sequence continues at coordinate 24,725 of JAOSBO010007599.1, forward strand.
ACTAGAGACATTGGGCTACAAATTATAAGAAGAAACAAAATTCTAAATCGGATTGTAATAATTTCAATTTCTGGGTAGAAATTGAGTATAGGTCACTGTCTCAGAATAAAAACAGTCAGAAAATGTTTGGAGTATAACTTTTGGAGTACTAAACCTAATTGAATAATCTTGGTGTCAAAAGAAACATAAGACATGGAGAAACACTTTTCTAGAAGAGGATAGGACTAAATTAAATCAGTTTCACTTTCTAATTGAATGTGAACAGTAAAGCTGAAAGTGCGACTTAAGAAAATCTGAAGTGAGTCAATAAGAAATGAATGGTGAATTTAATGTTGTTAGTGAGGCAAAAACCTAAGTAGAAATTATACTTAGATGAGTTTTGATATCAGAATGATTTTGTGATGAAATTGATGGAAAGATACCCGGGATAGTCGTGAACATGCATTGTACATAATTTATTTCATACATATGCATTATTAAACACCCATAATTTTGCAAATTGTGATATATATGTATGCTGTTTGATATAGAGGAGCAATTGGAACATCAACCTCCAGACGTTGCCGGAACTTCCGGGCATTAGCTTCGGGAGCAACTTGTGAGTAACCTAGATGGTCTCACTTAATTACTTGTTTGCTTAAATTTTGTTATAAATGATTGAATGAATGTGTTTTGATTGTTAATTCCGAACAATGAAGGTCTGAAGACTGTGATTTTGGAATGAAATATTGAACTGCCGCTTGTATGTGAATGTGCAGAACTATGTGTTTCATAATATGATTGATTGTGATAGATGCATTCCATACATAAATGCACAATCAAATAATGACAGTTGTGACCAGAGTAGCCACCAATCAGAGCTTAAAGCTCAAAGTGTGAAAAAGAGCCCGAGCTCAGAAAGTGATTAAGATCCTAAGGCTCACTATGTAAAATGAGCCCTATATCCCCATCGGATAAGGGAGAGTTATCAATAAGCTCGGTACTCGAATGGATACGGGACAGTTTAAGCACTCGGTCACATCAACGTAACAATTGGAAAAGAGTCTCATGAGTATTAGATATGCATTTATTCAGGTATGTTGGTTGATTGAAATGCAAAATTTGTTTATGCTTAAGTGAGATTGTGATACGAAATCAATTATGCGAAAATATGAATATGTTACGTGTATTGATGTGATGCATGAATTGAGTGAACCATCGATGATGGTTACCTCATTGAGTTCGCAAAACTCACCAAAATTACAACGTTGTCTTTTCAGGACCAAGAGACGACTCTAGCTACTGAGAGGCTCTACCAGCCATGTAGATTGTGTTTTGGCAAGAGAAGTCATAGCTCAAAGATCGGTCAACTGGGATTTTTGGATAGATTAGATAGAATTTGTATATTTTCCTCTTTTATGTAATATTTTTGTACTAGGTTTGATGATGTACATGTAGTAAGTGTTGAAAGATACCATGTAGACTTTCGATTTTGTGAAATGAAATGAGAAAAATGTTAGGTTTTAAAATATTGTGATTTTTCATATGATGCTTTATAAATGAGAAATGTTATGATGCCATGTGAAGTTAATGTAGTGATCGAACGTAGCTTGCCCTTATCGTAGGATATATACCAGAATGACCTCTGGGCGTCCCGGTGTGTACCCTGCGGTAAGGGGGCACTACATTGGATGTGGTTGATAATTTGGTTGAAGATGCCTTAATTGTTTAGGAAAGTTTCATGTCCCCTCCATAATCATAGAGGTAAGTTTGAATTTGAGTGAAGATGCTTAAGGGCTACTCAGACTATTGTAGTGGTGTATAAGGGGTCCCAAGTTAGAACAATTATCAAACCATGCATAAGTCGTTTGTCCATTCCCAATTATGCATGTAACATCATCCTTGATTTTGTCCCTCAACTTCAGAACCTAATTGAGAAACTACAAATGTGATGTTTGGTTATATTTGTTAGAATGTCATGTTCTGAATTCCATTGTTGTTGTAGCCTTTTTTAATTTTTATAAATATATATATAAGAAAAGAAAAGAAAATGTTTAAATAAAAGTATCAAAGAGGAAATGGATATTTTTGGCAAAGTTATTCACTATTAGTCTTTCCTCTTAAAGTTGTAATGAAAGGGTTACTTAAGTATAATGTGAATGAGGGAGATGTAGTTCTTAAGGATCCCTCCTTATAGTTACAAAGTCTTTTTTATTATCAAATTTTGTGAGTGATTTATGTTTGATGTGGTTTATGGCATGAGAGCTTGAATTTAAGCTAGCAAACATAGTTTTTGCATTCATTATAGTTGATGTACACAAGTGTGAGTGAATGTTGATTTTTACGCTTGATGTTATATTGAGTGTTGTTCATGTTCCACTAGCTTTGATGGCTTTTACCCTACATTACCCAAATACATTTCACTTTAACCTTGCCCATATTGCAACCTTAAAAAATCCTTTGATTCATAATTTTGCACGTGACCCTTAATGGATGAGAAATAAAATGATTTACAAAGTTGTGGAATGTCTTGACTGTGAATGATATTTGAGTGCACCCATGAATCTCTCTTATTTTAACACTTTTATCCAAGTCTACCTCTAGATTGTTTAGTTTTTAAGGATGATGAATGTTGATTGATCATGAGTATAAGCTTTGAATGTTGAGTTCTTTTTATAGTTTTTGAAAGTCTTTCATCTTTACATATAATTATTTGTTCTTAGGAAAATGAGTAATACTTTTAGTTTTTGACTTTGATTTTGATGATTTGCCCGAGGAAAGTTAAAAAATAAATATGGGGGAACGTGATATGTGTTTAAATGTTGATACGTTTAATCCATTACACTTAGTGATTAACGCCTAAGATACTTTAGGTACTCACTTTAGCTCTTATTTGATTTTAGATACATTTTGAAAATGAAGGTGCTAAAGTGACCCGAAAACATACTCATTGAGCCATCTTATTAATGTTCACACTTTACTATTTTCATGGAGCAAGAAGAAGAAAAATGTTAAAAGAAAAAGGGACAAGATAGAGCATGAAAGTGAACAATGATGTGTAAGCTAAACAAATGTCACAATTGTGAGTTCTGACATGAATTGTATGGATATTCATCTATGTAAGCTAATAAAATGATGTTGGGTGTGAGACTCCACTCACCAATTTCAATTAAATGGATAACTGTCCATTTAACCTAGCCACCACATTTTAACTTAGCTTTATAAGGTATAAAGAAGATATTAGGTGACAACCAAATGGAGGGAAGGATGGAATAATGCAATAGGAGTGGAAATAGTAGCGAAGAGACCTGCAAGATGCCATTCATCATCAATTTTTCTTGGGTTTTCAAGATGGAATAATGAGACAACTGTGGAAACGCCATTCGTCATCATTTTCTCTTTGATCTTCATGACGGAATAACGAAGACAGTAGTGGCCAAAAGCCATTCTTCATCAATTTGTCTTCGTTTTTGAACAAGAATGGAGGCTATAGAGGCTGATTCTTAAAGATTAATAGAGAAGATTGAAGACTAACATCTTGACACTAGTTCGAAGGTGAAATCAAAACCCAAGTCATAGTTAACCTCATCTCATCATGTTAGTGTTGAATCTCTCTTTTCAGATTGTTATTGTTGTTTGTATTGATTAAATTGGGTTTTGAAAAAATGATCTTGATACATTATTTGGATTATTCTATTATAAACCTATTGTTAAGATGTTGAATATAATCTGTAATCATTATATTTGATGTTCATTAGTAGCCACTAATGATCTTGAATCGTTAGGAACAACGTAACTTTGGTTAGATAACCCGAACGTTTGGGGTTACTATCTATATTGCTTCATTTTCCACTTTGTAATGTGGTTGTCAAATGGAATCTAGATCTCATATCCTATATTATTCGGTGGCTAGCTTTAATTAACGAGCATCTCTTAATTAAACACAACTTAAGGGAAATCCAGGAGTAGCAGAGCTTATTATTAGTCCACCATCAATAGCTCAATGAGAGGTGTGAAAACATTAGATTGATGGGGTATGTTTAATTGTGTCTAAGCTAACACTGATCTTAGAACTGGAAATTACACATATTTGAGACTTTTATCATTTTTTATTATTTGTTATAATTTTTTATAGTTTAATTTTACTTTTTTTAATCGCATAAAAACCAAAACCCTTATTTTTATTTCCTTTGCGTCAATTATTTTCATTACGAAAATTAAATGAACATACTCTGTGGATACGATATCGACTCAAAACTTCTATAAGTTTTTTGTGTGCAGAGTTAGGCAAATTCTGTAGTGCACTCTACACACGCTATCACCTATCAATTGAGACGCTTCTAAAATTAGTTCATCTTAACCACCATAGCTGCATAAGTCTAGCCTTTAATGGTATCCACATAATAGGTTAACAGAACTCTGTAACTCTCATACAAAGAGTTCAGAGAGAAGTGCTAGCTCCATTAGAGCTTAAGCATATTTATAATAAGTTTTGGACACTTTAGTCATTTAATTGAAATTAAATTATAATTTCAATTAAACTTTAATTAGAACTACAAATAATTCTAATTATATGTCAATTATGAATAAGATACAATATCTCATATTCATCCTTACTTATTAAATATCTTATATCTAATCATAAAGTTTCTCAAATTTTTCAATCAAGTACAACTTGATAAAATATCTTTGCTCTCTTCAACCTAATATATATACGAGACCCATTAGGTTCCCAAATATGTTGGTAATGATTATAATTGTTAATCCTAATTCATAATTAGAATTAGACAAATTAAAACTCATTTTAATTTATCTTTATTCCTCTAATTAAGCAATTTATAACCATAGATCAAGATTGGCATCTAGCAATGCATCATGACTAGCCAAAAATTTAGGAATATCAAAGTATTTTTAACTAACCTTTTTGTGCATGATTTTTCCATATAATTCAATCTTTTCATCATATAATGTAGTTATTAAATATAAAGCATGGAATTAATATCTATTCTATTTTGAATCCAATCATATTAGTTCTTTGCCATTAGCTATTGATTAAATTAATGAAATTTGTACAATTTACAAAGTGTCATTCCACCTTGGTCATGGATTTCCCAAGTCAATAGTAATCAAGAATAACAAAACATTCTCTCTAATTACTTTAGGGTGATGAATCCTATCTTAATCACTCAACTACCTCCATCAATTCTTGTTACATCCAATGACTATCGATTGAACGACCTATGATTAGAATAAGTCATAAGTAGTATCAAAAACATAATAATTCTCATACAAGATAACTTGAGAGACCTCAAGTCAAAAGATTACTTATACAATCATCACAATGAGAATTTCCATAAACAAACAAGTAATGTTCCAAACGAATTTCTAGTTCAGTGAACTTGTTCTGTATCAAGCACCCACACGTTTGTTTAAGTATCTCCATACTTTAGTATATGAGATCAAATAGTTCCTTCATAAGGAAAAACATAAAATGTGCTAGCTTTTTACATTTTACTAATTACTAGTCCTAATAGAACAATGACTAAGAACAATTTAGCGATAATACATAAATGCAATATGAATCTTATAATTATAATCTCATTATAATTTCATTTGCAATGTATAATTATCCCATGGACTTTATAATGTACATCTAAACATATATAAGGTAAAGAATTCCGTTAAATAATTTTGTCACTAAAGTATAATTGATCGATTTGATGTAAGGCATAAACTAATAGTTAGGACTGGAGAGGCTTAGAAAGTCATACGTATTTCAGTGGAAAAACTTGGAACTGATACTTTAGTCATGGGAAGTCATGGATGTGGCTTTTTAAAGAGGTTTTTTAATTTAGTTGTTAAGTTTCACATAAATATTTTGCTTATCTAGTTATATTATTGTCATGTATAAAACCAAAAATATACATGCAATATATTTTAAACATATAAGAAAGGGCTTCTTATTTCAAAACCAAACCTCTAGAGTAGGATTGAGAATCAAAGGAGTAACCACAATAATCAGGAAGAAAGTTAGTATCAAATCCAAAAGTAAATTTGCCAAATCTATCACGTAAATTACAAACTTAGAGTAATATAACAACTTATCTGAAAATAAAATTTGTAAGTACCTATTTGAATTTGATAATGACAATCCTCAAAGAGCATCTGCAACCCTTTCCTGAAAAACATAGGAGGAACTTGAACAAGATTTAAACTTGATAGCCATAATCAAATGGTAAATCAAATATCCATAATCAAAGGATAAACAAATAACTTAGAACCCGATACAAAGTCATCAATGCAATGCTATAACAACTAGAAACACATTTCAATCACAACTCTTACTCTTGTATTTTTATGTAAAAAAACTATGGATCATATTTTTTTCATTTTAGGGTAACAACAACAACACATTGAGATTTCACTATAATCGAGCTATACACCATTTTTCATCCTTAATTTCTGAGTTCTTGTGGCAACTACTATATAACCCAAGATGAAACAAGAAAAATAGCAAATGAAAGTCAGTTCTTTGGAAAACAAAAACATGATAGATTTAACCCCAACTTCAAAATTTTGTATGATTCAATCAATAAGAGCAAGAATTCCATCAATTTTCATTATGTAAACTATATATGATATATCACAAAGAGAAGTGAAACAAACTATAAAATAAACTATGAACAAACCATTAATTAAAAGAAAATTTGAGCAATGTTATACCAAGGACATAACACCACTAGTTATTATGATTAATTCTAGATTTTATGTTTGTTTATTCCTTTGCAGTTGATAGGTTGTGCACAAGTCATACGTGTAGTAATTAAGGTGTTGATCCTATGAGGAATAAGTAACTAATCAAATTCTAACTTAGGATAAGTTTAGAAAATGTAACAAAAAAGAAATAGAAATTAAAGTAGAAAATTAAGCAATTGAATATGGATTGAATGGAATTGAAATTCTAAAATTAATGCAAGGAAAGCAAAATTGAGCACAGCCAATTAACAATCAAAAATCACACAAGGAAGATTAATCAATTATGAGAAAGGGGAATTTATTCTATCATCAAATGCTAACCTAATTGCTTTTGAGTTAATTCAATATTGGTCTTAGAATTTCGAAGGGTGAATTATTCTCTCTCGAGTTCTAATCTTTAAACCTTAAATCTAAATCCTAATTAAATCGAATTATGGATTTTGCAATCTCTCAATTAGCAAACAACTCACACTTCAAATTAGATTTTAAACACTCTAAAAGATAATCGGGTCCTCACACAAGATCTCTCTTCATAAAAATTATCAATTTGATTGTTTATGTGATCTATTAGACTATTTAACTCTTATTACCTAATATAATCATTTTGTTACTAGTTCACTCTCTTAATTTATTATCGAAGCTTGCAAATTTGACAAACAATCACAATACCTAACAAATCGACATTAAAACCAATAAAGTTATCAACGATTCAAGAACAAATCCCAAATAGAGCTTAGAACATCATTAAACCCAAATTCATCATCATCACATCCATCTCATACATCAACTGAAAGAAATAACAAATTCGAAGGAGATAGTCAACTCAGGATGGACCAGGAGTGGCAGTAGCAATAGTAGCTCCTTCTCCTCTTCTCACTTCTTCCTTGGATCTTTCCAAATGTGGCAAATAGAGGCCCTCCTTTCTTAGGTCATCTTATTTTTGTATATATTCCTAGGACCAATTAAGGTAAAAACCAAGTTTTATTTGGGTCTAAATGCCTAAAATGACCATCAATAAAGCCAAAAGAAAAATCCCCGTGTCTTTTTTCGCGCGTGTCACCATCGTGACATTTAAAAATGAGCTTCTGTCGTGATCATGACTGGGATGTCATGATTGTGGCTCATTATATTTTGCTTCTATCATGATGATCACTCTACCTGGTTGCTTCTATCACGATCATGACTGTGTTGGACCATGTTTTTGAAGCCCAACATCAAACATGGGATAAGAAAGATTGAGCATGGAGGAGGGCTTAGAATTTGGAAATTTGAAAGAAAAATCGTTCGGAAACAAAGGCGGGCTTCGCTGTGGCTAAGTATAACTTCGCCGCGACAAACATATGTGAGTAAAACTCATGGACCCTTCGGGTGAATTAAACCGTGGCGAAGTCGCCACGAGAAAAGCAGAATTTCCTTCAAGTGAATTAGACTGCAGCAAACTCTTGGCTTTCCCACGGCGAAAACCCCTAAAGCAAAACCCACAACCCAAAATACTTATCTTACTAAAATGCAAACTTAAAATCTTTCAACCACCTTCAACAATTTAACCCAAAAAAAAATGGATAAGAACCTAACCACAAATAGTTTATCAAAATCTTAATCTCATTTCTGTAATCGAATACCATGCGAAAACATGAAAAATCATAGACAAAACCAAACACATATTTCATTAATATCAAAAGTAGGAGTTTTACAAAGGTT
>JAOSBO010007629.1:0-13264 GCA_027563915.1 Erythroxylum rotundifolium
GTTCCTATTGATTTTACATGTAGATTTAATGATGGAATACAAATACAAGATTAAAGCATCAAGTTTTGAAGCCATTAGAAGCATCAAAGAGGCTATCTAAAATGACAATGCATGAAGAAAAACCCAGTAGGAAATGACAGCGCAGTGGAGAGAAAACGCGTTCTGTTTTTCATGTTGACCACTTGTGGAAATGCAGACATAGACCACCTGCGAAAACATAAACGTTTGCATTTCACGTGGACGTCTATGAAAACGTAAATGTTTTCCATAAGTTGGTTGAAAGTTATGTGAACAGTAGTAGTGGACCAAACACTAGGAGATTAAATCATCCAATCACACTATAGTGAAGGGGGATAATGAAGTGGCAGTAGAAAAAAACGAAAAGAGTGGTAGAATCAAGGAAGAGGCGACTTGGAGTGAGTAGTGTAAAGTGGAGGTGAATAGTAAAAGAGAGAAGAATCTTAAGTAGTGACGGAGAAATGAAGGGAGCATCAGTAGGGTTATAAATATGGGGGCTGAAGCATTTTCTTAGGTGACCCATAGAATGCTAAACATCCTGACGCCAGTTCAGAGGTGACTTCGACATCAACGACCCGGATTAAGTGTATTTTTCAGTTTTTGTTGTTTCTTTCTCTTATTAAAAATTGATTGTGTTATCCTATGTTAATTGATTTAGGTTTTTTGTATGGATAATAGGATTTTTGTTATTGTTCAATTATTTATGGATGAACCCATTAGGATTATGAAAAGATGATTTTAATGCATTCATTGAATCATTTAATTCCATACATTGTTAGAATTTCGATATAATTCATAATTGTTATGTTGAAATCCATGTGTAGTGACTAATGAATCGTAATCATTAGGGATAACATGACCTAGGTTAAATGACACATCGTATGTGGTTATTGCCTTGAATAATCGGTTTTCCTAATTTGTAATTTTACTGCCAAATTAAATCTAGAGATCGTATCCTAGGTTATTCGATGGTTAGGTTTAATTAATGATCATATCTTAATTAAACAAAACCTAAGGGAAAACTCAGGTTAGTTATTAACCCACGATTAATAGTTTCTCGGAGAGGTTTGAGAGCAACAAATTAATGAAATATGCTTAATTAGGGTGTAAGTCAAGATTGAACCAAAGAATCGTATTCCTATTGAATTCCCCTATTTTATCATTTTTTACATGTTTTCTTTAATTTGTTTCCATTAGGTTTATTTTATTTTATTTTATTTTCTTACCCCCCAATTAACTAAACATCAATTAATTTCATTTCATAAGCTAACTAAACACTCCCTGTGGGATCGACTTAGACTCATCATTGCTACAGTAGTAATCTAGTTATTTTATTTTGACTAGCATTACGATGTGCAAGTCAGAAACTCTCTTTCTTTCTTCATCTTCTCACATTCTCTCACTCTAAAACCCGACACCCACTCAGCCAAACCTTACAAAATCTTGGTCCATAATGTTGCTGTTTTCTCCATTTTTTCCATCATTATTCCCTCTCTTCACACTTATTTCACATTTGGTAAGTTTTTCTCTCTTACTCTCTAAAAAACATGCTAATCTCTCTCTTGACTCTTTTTGTAGGTTTTTCTCCAAAGAAGCTTATAACCCATAAACCAATTGACTAATTACACCTCTAAGTCTTTAGAGAAGAGGTAAACATGATATGACAGCCACTTTTCACGCGCCATTCCTGATTTTTTCTGAAAAAGATATGAGATTCAGGGACGTTAAGGATAGAGAGTTATGCATCATACGTACTTTGATTTTAACCTGTTAGAATCTCTAGGACTAAGGCATAGCATTGAAAGATTGGCTGTAAATATTGGTTGGGGTTGTTTAATTCATTGTGATGTATTGACATATGATAGTTGTGCATTAATCTATGTTTTTCTAAGTAATTTGGCATATGTTTCTTGCATAATAGCTTATGATTGTTACATTTTAGAATTCATTTTGTATGTTTTCATTTAGTTTGATTTTCATTGTTGTCCTTTCATGTTTGATGTTAATTTAGGGTAAGAATTGATTATTTTTATGTAGGAAGGAAGATTGAGCAACATGGAGATTGAGCTAGAGACCAAAGAGAAGAAGAGAAGAGGGAAGTTTCTGTTGCTAATCCGAGACATTATACGGTTAATAAACTTTGTTATTTCTGGACTATAAAACATAATAAAACCTCCATGGTAGAAGGAGAGACGGAAAACCCCCTGTAGAAAGAGCCTCTTTGAGTGAAGAACACTAGTTTGAGCTTTAAGGAAGGTGAAGATTCAAAGATTATCATCAAGATTGGGGAAAATGACACATTAACACCAAAATTTCCATTTTTTGGCAAAGAAAAGAAGGAGTTTCTTTATTCAATTTTCTGTCAATTTTACTTCTTCTAATCTTTGTAAGATGGATTATTTGAGTGTTGATCATGTTATGGAGACAATGAGTGGCTAATTTAGTTTTATGGATTACTTTTGACCTATTTTGTTAAACTCCAATTTTATTGAATTGAATGAAAGTTGTATTTAACGATTGTTGTTTTTATTAATATCTTGTCATAAAATGAGAGAGTGAATAAGGTTATTTGTGTAGGATTGTACAACGAGAGTTAACAGCCTATAGACTTACAATCATCACATTTATTGATTAGTTAGAAGAGATCTTAACCAAATCAATTGATCACCAGTAGGATAACTTAACAACTAGTTAAAATTGGTGGAGTAAATAGGTATGTTGAGAGATTGTTCAATCGGCTACATTTAATTTGATTAGGGAAAACTAGTTATACCTTAAGAGATGGTAATTAATACAATTGGACATCTTAGGTGAGACACAATTCAATTAATAAAATAGGAGGAAGACAAAATAGGGAGAAAGTGATCTCTAGTCTTTAAATTCTTGGTTCCAATTTTTTACATTTTGGTTTTCTCTACTGTTCATTGTTAGTTATTCAATTTTAATTTAGTTTTCTAGATTAGTTCCAGTAAACAATTTTATTTCTTAAATAAAGTTTGATCTAAATTAAGTAATGTCTGGGGATCGATGCCCACTTTCTAACTACAAGTCACAATCTGTGCACTTGCAATTTTTGAGGGTAAAATGAGTAAATTGTTTTAGAAAATATGCTCAATATGTTTTTGACATCGTTGCCAGAGGATTGATTGTTTAGCATCTTGTTTAGTTTTGAATACTTTGCTTAAAGAGTTTTGATAATTTTCCTTATGTAATTGCAGGAGCATGAACACAAGGGGTACAAAAAGAGTGAAAGATGTTGGTGAAGATAAGTTTTCCGATATTAAGAGACACAAAAGAGAGTTAAGAAGGGTGAAGCGTCTAAATTTTCTACAGAGAGATATGGCTGAAGAAGGAGAGCAAGGAGGACTGGAGAGGACACTGATGGATTTCATGAGGTCAGGATTTAGTCCTTAAGGAGTGGCGAGATCGGTGGTTCAAGCAAACAATTTCGAGATAAAGATGGTACTCAATATATTGCAAAACAGTGTGTAATTCTATCTGGGCTATCCAATGAGCGTCTGAATTCCCACATTGCAAATTTTTTGGAGATCTATGACACGTTCTAGTTCAATGGAATGTCCAATGATGTAGTGAAGCTAAGGTTATTTTCGTTCACATTAAAGGATCGGGCAAAAGTATGGTATAACTCGCTGAATTTGGGGCAGATTACTACTTAGGAGAAGCTTGCTCAAGCATTCCTCAAAAAGTACTTTCCATTGACCAAGATGAAGAAGATCATCATGGAGGTTACAAATTTCTAGCAGAATAATGGTGAATCTCTCTATGAAGCTTGGGAGAGATTTAAAGAATTGCAGAGAAGTTATCCCCACCACAACCTTCCTAGGGAGTTCCTACTACATACATTCTATAATGGAGTGAATCTGAGCATGACAGGATCTGTCGATGCAACAACTGAAGTTTCATTAATGAGGAAGACAGTGGAAGGAGCTCATGATCTTTTAGAGGAGTTGGGAAGCAACAGTTGCATGTGGTCTAGCGAGAGGAGCAGATAGGGATAGAAGGAGCAAAAAGGTATGACACCCATTGACTCTGTTACTACTCTACAGGCTCAAATCACGATCCTTACAAAGTAATTGAACAACATACAAGGAGCATCTTCCTCTATAGTCAAGGTGATGCAAATACAATGTAAGTTGTGTGGACAGAACAACTATGGTTCATCTGAGTGTTTTTTGTTAGGAGCCTGTGATACCGAACAGGTTAGTTAACTAGGCCATTCGCAAAGAGGTAACAATCCTTATTCCAATACTTTTAATCCAAGGTGGAAAAACCACTCAAATGTTTCTTAGAACAATAACAGTTCAGGTGGCCAGTCAAGACCACAAGGATCTCTGAGATTTTAGTAAGATCTACTCTAATCTATGGAAAGAAAAATTGACAAATTTATGGAGATTTTTGGTTCTACACTGGCAGCTCAAGAAGAGAACTAGAAGATAATGTTAGCTAGCCTAGATAGAGGATGAAAGCAAAGTTTGATCAGATTATGAAGAATCGTGCCTTATCAATCTATAACTTGGAGGTTCAACTAAGTCAACTTACTAATCCTTTATGTCCTAAAAGTGCAGGTAGCCTACTGAGCAATAATGAAGCCATTCCAAGAGAGCAACTCAAGGTTATTACACTACGAAGTGGTAAGCAGATGGAAGAAACAAGTGTGAAAAAGGACAACCAAGAAAAAGAGAAAGGTAAGGAGGTAGAAGAAGAAAAGGAAGAAGGAAGGCCATATATACCACCACCGCCCTACAAACCCAAACTTTCATATCCACAAAGAGTGAAGCAGCATCAGGTGGACACTTAGTTTTCCAAGTTTTTAGAGAAACTGAAGAAGATACAAATTAATTTATCATTGGTAGAAGCGTTAGAGTGCATAGCTAAGTATGCAAAGTTTTTTTAGGATATACTCACTCACAAACACACTTAGGAAGATAATCAGATGATGACATTGACAAAAAATTGTAGATCCATCATATCAAGCCAAATTCTTTTAAAATTAAAAGATCTAGGGAGTTTGACTATTCCATATGTTATTGGTGACTTTAAATTTTCTAAATGTTTATGTGATTTAGGTGTAAGTATTAATTTGATGTCTTTACCTATTTTCAAGAAACTGGGACTAGGAGAGGTCAAGCCAACATCAATACTAATTCAAATTACGGATCAATCCATAAAAAGGCCATTCGGAGTTATGGAAGAAGTATCGGTAAAAGTGGACAAATTCATAATTTCATGTTGATTTTGTTGTGTTGGATTTTGAAGCTAATAAGGATTATCCATTGATTTTGGGTAGGTCCTTTATGAATACTAGTAGGGAATTAGTTGATGTGCTTGAACGAAACTTGTGTGAAGGATCGGTGATGAACAGGATGAGCTTAATATGACAAAATCTTTAAAGAAACTAATGGATGGTAATGTGTGTATGAAAAATGATGTTATAGATGAGTGTGTGAAGGAGATTAAAGAGGAAGTTGATGAAGTGAATGAAATGCACATGAATGAGAGTATAAAAGAAGAGGATTTATGTACGGAGGTTGATGTTGAGAAATTGGAGAGAACTGATACACCTATACCACCCTCTATTGTTAAGCCACCCAATTTAGAGCTTAAACCCTTACCTGGTCATTTAAGATACACTTTTTTAGGGAAGAACCAAACCTTACCCATCGTTGTCTCTAATTAATTAAATTATGAGCAAAAAGAGAAAGTGGTGGAGATCATTAGGAAGAGGATGAGAGCTATAGGGTAGAAAATTTATGATATTAGGGGAATTAGCCCCAATGTAGTGATACATAGGATTAACCTAGAAGAAGGATGCAGAACTGTGAGAGAAAGATAGAGAATGTTAAATCCAAATATGCAAGAGGTTATGAAGAAGGAAATGGTGAAACTTTGGAATGCGGGGATTATTTACCCCATTTGAGATAGTGAATGGATGAGTCCAGTACAATGTGTGCCGAAGAAGGGTGGCATGACAATGATAGACAATAAAAAAGGTGAAAAGATTTCCACGAGGACCGTCACAGGTTGGCGAGTGTGTATTGATTATAGGAAGCTGAATTTGGACACCAAAAAGGATCATTGCCCTTTACCTTTTGTGGACAAAATGATTGAGAGGTTGGCTGGTTATTCTTTCTACTGCTTTCTTGATGGATATTTAGGGTACAATCAGATATTTATATACAAGATCAAGAGAACACCACTTTCATCTGTCCTTATGGGACTTTTGTATAGTAGAGGATGCCTCTTGGTTTATACAATGCACCTGCCACATTTCAAAGGTGCATGATGGCTATATTTGCAGACATGAATGAAAATTTTATAGAGGTATTTATAGATGATTTTTCTGTCTTTGGAGATTTGTTTGATCATTGTTTGATTAATTTAAACAAAGTGCTTCAAAGATGTGAGGGATCTCATTTAGTTTTAAACTAGGAGAAGTGTCATTTCATGGCCTAAAAAGGAATTGTATCAGGCCATAATATTTCATACAAAGGGGTTAAATTGGATCGTGCTAAGATAAAAGTGATTGAAAAGTTACCACCACCCACCAATTTAAAGGGTATTCGAGCTTTCCTAGGTCATGCAGGGTTTTATAGACTATTTATTAAAGATTTTTCCCTTATTGCTAGACCCCTAACTCATTTATTAGTTAAAGATGTGCCTTTCATTTTTTATGATGTTTGTTTAGATTCTTTTAACAGGTTAAAGAAGGCACTTACAACAACACAATTCTGATGTCTCTAGGTTGATCTCTTCCTTTCGAGATTATGTGTGATGTAAGTGACCATATTGTTGGTTGTGAACTTGGCCAATAGAAAGAGAAGGGGCTATATGCTATCTATTATGGAAGTAAGATGTTAACGAGAGCACAATTGAATTACACAACTACTAAGAAGGAACTGCTTACGGTGGTATTTTCTTGTGAAAAATGTCGTTCTTATATTTTAGGCTCACAAGTTATTGTTTTCATAGACCATGCAACATTACATTACCTTTTTGCTAAAAAGGATGTCAAGGCTAGACTCATTCGGTGGGTACTCCTGCTCCAAGAGTTCAACATTGAAATTAAAGACAGGAAGGGAGCAGAAAATAATGTAGTGGACCATTTGTTGAGACTTGAAGGAGGACATCAGGAAGAGGACAAGGAAATTGAGGAAAGCTTTCCTAATGAGACCTTAATAATGGTATATAATCCTTTCCTTCCTTGGTTTGTAGATATTGCAAATTACTTATCAGGTAGTATTCTTCTGTCTGATTTATCATATCAACAAAGGAAGCATTTTCTATTTTAATGCTCTTGTTATATTTGGGATGAACCTATACTTTATAATATTTTTGTTGACAGTTTAATTCGCAGGTATGTCCTTGAAGATGAAATGCCAGAAATCTTAACGCAATGTCATAACTCTCACTATATGTAGGGCATTATGGAGCGAACAAGATTGTTGCACAAATCTTGGAATGTGGATTCTATTGTTTGACCCTATTTAAAGATGCTCAAGATTTTGTGCTCAAATGCGATAGATGTCAAAGAGTGGGCAACATATCAAAGAGAGGTGAAATGCCACTTCCAAATATAATGGAGGTGGAGGTATTTGATGTGTGATGTCTGGACTTCATGAGATCATTCCCATCCTCCGAAGGTAACACCTATATATTAGTTGGAGTTGATTATGTTTCTAGATGGGTTGAGGCAATCGCTACTCCAACTAACGTTGGCAAGGTGGTTGAAAAGTTTATTAAGAAGATTTTTACTAGATTTAGGGTTCCTAAATCTATTATAAGTGATGGGGGAGTCATTTTTGCAACAAACCGTTTGAGAACCTCCTGAGAAGATATAATGTTTATCATAAAGTGGCTACCCTTTACCACCCATAAACTAGTGTTCAAGTGGAGGTGGTAAATAAAGAGCTGAAAAAGATTTTAGAAAAGACAGTGAGCACTTTAAGGAAAGGTTAGGCATTAAAGCTGGATGACGCGCTATGGGCCTATATAATAGCTTTCAAAACTCCCATAGGCACAACATCATATACTTGTGTATGAAAAGGTGTGCCATTTACCATTAGAGTTGGAGCATAGAGCATATTGGGCAATCAAGCATTTGAACATGGATTAGAAGCTGGCAAGAGAAAAGAGACTGTTACACCTAGATGAGCTAAGATATGATGCCTATGAAAATGCCAAGCTATACAAAGAAAGGGCTAAGAAGTGGCATGATGGCCACATCAAGAAGAAGGAATTTAAGAGTGGAGATTTGGTACTTTTTTTCAATTCCAGACTTCGACTATTTCCAAGAATGCTCAAGTCAAGACGGAGTAGACCCTTTAAGATTCTTCAATTGCTTTCCTATGGAGCTTTGGAGTTAGAAACTGATGAGGGAGAAGCATTTAAGGTTAGTGGGCATCGTTGCAAGCCACATTACAGAGGAACATATCCACAAGAAAGGGAAGTTATCTCTTTCTTTTCTTCCACTCTTTCATGAATTTATGAGGAATGGTCAAGCCAATGACCTTAATGCAGATGTCTACTGGATCGAAAATGTAAGCATGCAAGAGTTGGTTAAACAGTAGATGTCAAAAAATTTTTGAAATCAAAAACACAGTGGAAATAATATAACCAAATCAACATGTTTCAGCCATACATGATATGATATAAGGAAAACAGTTTGTATAAGAACAAGGTGGTAGAAAGATACCGACTCCTTGCTACAATTTTGACTCCTCGCTTTTGTATCCTCTCCTTTGTCAATGTATCCTCTCCTTATTATTGCATCCCGACCAATCCAATCTACCACTTGTTCTTCTTAGAAAACTTGGTTAATAAGATCCTTTGGTAGGAAAAGAGAACATATATTTTTGAGGAGATTTTTCTTAGAAGAAAGAAGCCAAAAATGAGATTCTTCTCATTCAAGTTTCGGCTATGCATGCATAAGAGGAGAGGGTGAGTCAAAAAACAAAATGCAAGAACCCTTCTTCCTTTCCTTGTCAATTTTGGTTATCATGAAAAAAAGATGTGATGTGCATCCAATGCATCACTTTATTCTTTAATCAATCATAAAGAAGCCAATAAATGAGATTCCTCATCTGTTTAAGATGGCTATATGAAAAGACCAATAACCTAAATGAGACCTCATTTTCGGTTATGGATGAAAGAAGAAGAAAAAATACATCAAATGCACCTCTTCCTTCTTTAATGAAATGAATGCTAAAAGATTACATTACATGCCATCATTAAAAGACAACCATTAAACCATTTAATGATAAGATCATTACTCCGTTTAATGATGATAAAGCATGATAAAAACCATCTTTAATTTAGCAATTCAATGTTAAATGTGCAACTACACATTTGGGTATAAAAAAATGAAATATACCGTCCTTCTTTCTTTAATAACTTTGTTTTAATTTAATCAATCTAATTAATCAAATCAAACCAAAGTCAAACCCAATATTAAATATTCATTTGAGCTTCTAATTAAAGTAAGCCCAACACTCAATCATGGGTTTAAAAACCTCTTATTATATTTTTTACTTTCCTTGATAACCTTCCTAGAAGCCAAATGGAGAATCTAATTGGACTTATATAATTCAAGCTCCAACAAGCCCGGAATTAATTTAATCTCATTAGAATTAATTTTAGCTTATTAATCAAATGTCATTCCATTAAAGACAATTGGTTGTACTCTTGAATTACTAAGTATTATAAGAATACATGTTTTAAATAAGATGTCTAATTGCAAACTTTATTATGAACCATATTATAGTCATCCACTCAATAAGGGGTAAAATTACCGTTTTGCCCTTATGTTGGCTTTTCCTTCTAGATCTCCCGCTTTACTTTATATGGTGACTAACACACAAGATCTATATCTTGGTGCTAAGACTTGATGGTTAGCTAGTTCATCAAAATACTAGTGCTAGTTGAATCACCAAACTCCATAAAAACATCCAAAAGTGATGTATCATTATAAACTCTTTATTTGAGTGAATGTCCCCTGATACATGTTTCAATTAATAATTCCAACATACAGAAACTAGATTGATACTCTATACAAATCCATTCTGATCATATCAAGAATTATAATAAAACACATATGAGTTCACCACTCATCAAGATTGTGGTTTGTAATAATATAATGCTAAGGTTTTTGTTTTAAGATTAAACTAATGATCCACTTTATTCTTTAAAATATACTTGATTCTAGATTCATTTAATAGTGCCATTATCGATAGTCAACTACTACCATGTTATAAAAATCATCATTCCTTTGAAATAAACTATTTTACTTATACAGAGATAAATCGCAACATTATAGTCTAAACCATAATCAAGTGACCAACTTGATTATTCAACTGTGAATCAACTAATTTATATTCTAATAATATATATGTTTCCCATACATATCCATGTATATATTTCTTACAAAAGAATCTTGGTACCTTATGACTAGATATATATAATGCTCATACAAATAAATCCAAACTCTTTTGTTTTATTAATAATAAATATTTTTCATTACAAAAGTAACTGGAAGAAAATTAAGTTATATGTAAATACACTTGTTTCCAAGGCACTATATTTAGATAACTCCAACAATCTCACACTTGTCCTAAATCAAGTTTGACATATCCCTCATTCCTATCCCTACTATGTGACCTTTAGAACTCTTTTGAGACAGTGTCTTCGTAAATTGATCAACAAGGTTTTGCTCTGTGGGAATCTTTACCACATTCACCTCTCCACATTATATTATCTCCCTTATGAGATGATATTTTCTCTCAATGTGTTTAGAAGCTTTATGGTTCCAAGGTTCTTTAGAATTAGTCATTGCCCCACTATTATCAAAATAAAGTGTAATGGCTTTTTCTGCCTCAGGAACTACCTCTAAATCATTCAGGAACTTGCGAAGCCAGATTGCTTCTTTAGCTGCTTCATAAGCAACAACATACTTAGCCTCTCTAGTCAAATTAGTAACATATGATTGCTTGATACTCCTCCAGACTATGGCTCCAACTCCTAAAACAAATATAGAACCAGAAGTTGATTTCCTTGAATCAACATCTAATTGGAAATCGAAATTGGTATATCCTATCGAAATAAGGTTACTTCTAGAGTAAACAAGCATTAAGTTCTTCATCCTACGAAGATACTTTAGTATGCACTTAATCGCAGTCCAGTGCTCCATTCCTGGATTGGATTGGAATCTACTTACCAGTCCCACTGCGTAACAAATATCCTGTCTAGTGAAAAGCATAGCATACATTAAAATTCCAACTGCCAAAGCATATGGAATGTTATGCATGTGTTCGACCTCCTCTTAGGTCTTAGGTGCTCACTCCTTTGAAAGTTTGATGCCATGTCTTGTAGGTGTGAAACCCCTCTTGGAATCTTGCATGGAAAACTTGTTGAGCATGTTCTCTATGTAGGTTATTTAAGACAAGGCTATCAGTTTGTTCTTATGATCCCTTATAAGTTTGATCCCTATAGTATAGCTAGCCTCTCCCGAATCCTTCATTGAGAACTGTTCATTCAGCCATTCCTTAACTGTAGATAACATTCCTACATCATTCCCAATGAGCAAAATATCATCGACATATAGAATTAGAAAAGTAACATTGCCTTCTTGTATCCTTTTATAGACATAAGGCTCATCTAGGTTTTGTATGAACCCATAGGTTTTGATAGACTTATCAAACCTAATGTTCCAAAACCTAGATGCTTGCTTAAGTCCATAAATGGACCTCTGCAATTTGCATACCTTATGCTCATTACCTAGCTCAATGAATCCTTCTGGTTGGGCCATATAAATGGCCTCCTCAAGATCTCCATTACGAAATGTCGTCTTGATGTCCATTTGTCATATTTCATAATCGAAGTAGGTTGTTATGGCCAAAACAATTCTGATGGACTTAAGCATGGCAATTGGAGAAAAAATCTCCTTATAGTCTACACCCTCTTTTTGAGTATAACCCTTAGCTACCAATCTAGCTTTAGAAGTCTTTACCTTTCCATCTAATCCTCTTTTCCTTTTGTATATCTCTTTACACCCTATGGCTTTTACATGTGTGGTAGATCTACAAGGCTTTTACATGTATACCTTTCATTGGTATACATGGAATCTATTTCTGGTTCTAACTCCTTGAGCCATTTTTCTGCGTTAACATCATTAATAGCCTGTGTATAAGTAATGGGATATGTTTCTTCTTAGTTCGAGATAACAATTATACCTTCTCCTAGACCTAGATACCTATCTGGTTGTCTCACAACCCTCCCACTACATCTAGGCACGACTTGATGTTTAGGCTACTTTTCTAATTCAACTCTTTAATGCATTTCAACATCTTGTTCTGCTATATCCAAATCAACTCTGGGTTTGGGTAAAATAGTTAACTCCTTTAGTACTACTTCACTTCTTCCTTTGTGATTTCTCATAAATTCTTCCTCCAAGAATGTTGCATTTGTTGACACAAATACTTTTCGATCTTGAGGATTGTAAAAATAGTACCTTCGTGTACCCTTAGGATATCCCACAAAAAAACTTACTTCTGACCTTGGTTCCATCTTTGTGGATTTAGCCCTTAGAACATAGGCTAGGCAACCCTAAGTCCTCAAGTGCCTCAATGAAGGCACTCATCCAGTCCACAACTTCCTAGGTGTTTTAGGCATCGATTTTGACGGAGCAAAATTAAGAAGATAGGTTGCCCTTTATATGGCATGTCCTTAGAATGATTCTGGAAGGCTAATTTAGGACATCATTAATCTTACCATTTCCAATAGAGTCCTATTCCTCCTCTCAGTTACACCATTCTATTGAGGTGTTCTGGGAGCTGACAAGTTGGAAACAATTCCATTGTCAATTAGAAATTGTTGGAACTCTCTAGATATGTACTCACTACCTCGATCCGATCGAAGTTGTTTTAATGGCTTGCCTAACTGCTTCTTAGCTTCAGTTTTGAATTCTTTGAACCCTTCAAAGGACTCACTCTTTTTATGTATCAAATACAGATAGCTATGTATAAAGTAACCATTTATAAAGGTTATGAAGTATTCATAACCTCCTCTAGCTTGTATTTTTATGGACCCACACACATCAGTGTGTACCAAGTCCAACGTGAATTCAGAACTATTTACTTTGAAAAGAAATAAGGCTTTAGTCATCTTTCCTTCAATACAAGATTGATAAGTGGTTAATGGATCATTATCCAAGCCCGCAAGGATCCCATCCTTC
>JAOSBO010007654.1:0-13263 GCA_027563915.1 Erythroxylum rotundifolium
CTTGCACCATTAAGTTTAATCTATCTGGTGCATGACGATCCCTAGTAGACCTTCTAAGAGGCTCATGTACAATATGTTCTTCCTCTACTTGATCTTGTTGTTGTATTAGTTCTTGGACAGGTTCATTAATGGGTCCATTCTCCTTAATGATTGAGGTTGATATCCTTTGTATCAATTTCAAGACATCAAGTAAAGGCTACTCAACATACATCTGATGCTCTTAAGCTTATGTTGACTCATCAGAATATTGAATTTCATCAAGATCTATTTCTACACCATGACTTCCTTCATTAAGGAACTCCCTTTCTAAAAAGGTTACATTTCTAGCCATAAACGCTTTGTGTTCAAAAGGGTGATAAAAATAGTATCCCATAGTTTCCTTGGGATAGCTAACAAATCTACATTTGTCAAACTTTGCTTCAAGCGTATCTGGCAGCAATCTCTTGACATAAGCTGGACAACCTCAAACCTTTAAATGTTTTAATTTAGGCTTACATATTTTCCACATTTCATATAGATTTTTGGTGACTAATTTAGTGGAAATTTTGTTTAATAAATAGGCAGCAGCTTCTAAAGCATATTTCTATAGGAAGATAGGAAGATGAGTAAACCCCATCACGGATCTCACCATATCTAATAAAGTTTGATTTCTCTTTTCCAAAACACCATTCTGTTGTGGTGGTCCTAGAGAAGTCCAATGAGACAAGAGTCCATCTTGCCTTAGATAATCAACAAAATTATCACTAAGATACTCACCACCACGATCAAATCTTAGTGCCTTAATACTCTTACCAGTTTGTTTTTCAACTTCACTACAAAATCTTTTGAACATTTCAAATGATTCAAACTTATGTTTCATAAAATACAAAAATCCATATCTTGATATAACATCATTGAAAGTGATAAAATAAGAATATCCACCTTTAGCTTGAACTTTCATAAGCCCAAATACATTAGTATATATGATTCCTAAAAGCTCACTAGCTCTATCTCTAGTTCTGGTAAAAGGAGATTTGGTTATTTTGCCTTTGAGATGAGATTCACAATATTCATATGATTCATAATCATATTGACCAAAGCATCCTTCCATGTGCAACTTGTTTACGCTTTTCTCACCAATGTAACCAAGTCTACAATGCCAAAGGTAAGTTTGATTTGCTTGATTATCTCTCTTCCCTTTTTGACGAAAAACATTCATAATTGGATAAACAACAATTTCAAGTAAGATTTAAAGACAATATTGTA
The DNA here is from genome assembly GCA_027563915.1 of Erythroxylum rotundifolium. Lineage (NCBI taxonomy): Eukaryota > Viridiplantae > Streptophyta > Magnoliopsida > Malpighiales > Erythroxylaceae > Erythroxylum > Erythroxylum rotundifolium. The sequence goes on from JAOSBO010007654.1 coordinate 1,246, forward strand.
AATAACTACTTACATATAATTCATCACCATGAAATATATTACATTGGTTATTCTTAAAGATTGTATGAAATCCACACTTGTTTAATGACGAAATGGAAACAATGTTTGAAACAAATTTAGGAATATAATAATAATCTTTTAACAATAAAGTCTTTCCCGTAGGCATAACAAGAGAAATAGTTCCTAAAATTAGGGCAGCAACACTTACTCCATTCCTAACTTGTAGCATAACTTCTCCTTTCTTCAATCTCCTATTGATCCTTAGATACTGCAACATATTGCAGATGTTAAAGTTATTACCAATAACTAATACCCATTTATTAGAGTCAATAGTAGTTAAAGAAATCATGAAAACATTTTTCATAAATGTCCCACCTTGTTTCTTGCCTTTCAAAGTAGCCAAATACTCTGGGCAGTTCCTTTTCTAGTGTCCCCTCTTTATACAGAAGAAACAGTCGGCATCCTTTTGATCAACTTTCTTCTCCTTACCCTTGGATTTGTTCTAAGCACCCTTGGGTGCAAGATGATTTTTCTTGGGCTTCTTCTTGCTCTTTTACTTGCACTTAGAAGAGTTACCAACCAGATTCACAAACCCTGACACTTTCACCTTTTCAGATGATGCTACTTGATTTTCATAATCGATCAACAAGTTGAGCATTTCATGAAGATCATAGTCTATCTTATTCATGTTAAAGTTAACAATGAACGGTGAAAAATTATCAGTAAAATACTGTAAGATCAAATCTTGTGACAACTCTTTCCCTAGTGAACACCCTAACTTCTCAAGTTGTTCTATGAGATTAATCATCTTAAGAACATGAGGTCCCACAGGTAATTTGGGATTTGGTTTAGACTTGAATAGAGAGTTAGATAACTAGCATCTAGCGGTCCTACTTTGTAACTCATACATCTTCTTAAGATGCTCAAAGATCTGTGGAGGATTTATACCTTCATATTGCCTTTGGAGTTCAGAACTCATTGATGTCAGAATGATGCACTTGGCATTGGTACTTCGTTCATTGTATTTAAAATATGCATCTAATGCATTAACATCATCAATTCCCTCCGGAGTTGCTTCCTTCACAGGTTTATCGATCACATCGATAAGTTTCTCACGCATGAGAACAATTCTCAGATTGCGATACCAATCATCAAAATTATTACCCACTAGTTTGTTAGCATCAAGAATGCTTCGCAGTGATATAATAGACATTTTAAGAAATCTAATAAAAAGACAAACACCAAAATAAGAACACAATCATACATCATTAAGACATGGATTTTTATCTAAATGATATAAAAAATGCTTTAAAACATGAATGAGCCCCTTGGTTGTCAAGTCGTTACTCATGCATAATTAAAGAGTGGTAAATTAACTATTTTATCATATAAAATTTATAGTAGGATCAATACTATATAGTCATTTGGTTGTTAGGTCGTTCTTATTAGTATAGTTGAGTTTATCGATCCAAGTGAAGGAGAATTAGCTGATATTATACTCCCAAGGTAGTCTACGCCAAAAGTGTAAAATTAAGTTATTTTTTCTCACACATCCATCATATGTAATAGTAAATATTATTTATCCCTAAGCTACAAGTCACCTAGTTATCGGGCCATACCTTGTAAACAAAAATAAATATTATGATCTATTTGCGTGGAAAATCCTTTTTGATAAAACACCATATATTATATCAAAATAAACTCAATAATTTTAAATGGTCAAGATTTCATGTTATTAAAACAACTTTGATAACACCAGTGATCATATCACCTTTCCAAATAGCATTTACAATTAAAGCCATTTATCAATATAAACTCATGCATATTGAATGAGTAACATGTAATTTTTCTGTTTCTGTATCCAAGTGAAAACCAATATAAACTTATGCATATTAAATGAACAACATGTAACTTTTCTGTTTCTGCATCCACGTGAAACAACAACATCTGGACAATGATAATTAAGAACACTTTTAGATTAAAAACACTTTTAGATTATGATAATTGATGATCCTACGATTAAGAACACTTTTAGATTAAACCCTAAAGACTTGACTCTCTTTATCATAATCTCCATTATGATGGCAAGTGTATAAATTTAATAAAGGACTTATCATATTAGGGTAAAAGCAATAAACATAATATGATAATATAATCATTTGTCATATTATTAAACAAACTTAATAATCACAAAACAAAAGTGTTCAATCTATTACATGATGATTAGGTTATGGGCTTAATTCTAATAGTTGCATAGTAAGCTACATAAGACAGAAACTCTAAACACTTATACACGTCAGACTTAATTAAACTAATCAAGTTTCATTAAGTAAATTAAGGAAACTCTGTTGTTCAGGGTTAAAAACTCTAAATTAATTTGGTGGTTCAGTTTGTTACCCTTCTGCTTGTTCTCGTGCCAAACTCTACTCCTCTTTTTTCAGTTCGTTAAAGGAAAACAAAGAAGTGCTTTTCTTCCTTTTCTTCCTTATTGCACCAATCTTCTCTGTCACACACCGTTCTCTATCACACTCCATTCTTGGCTCCTCTTCGTATTAAAAAATATGTCACATCAATCTTCTACATTGCATTATAGAAATTGTGATTTTCAGGTACGTCCTGTTCATACTTTTGTCGTGTTTACTAATTTTTTATAGTCTCTTTTTTTAGTTCATTATAGGAAAACTAGGAAGTGCTTAATATGTATTTGACTTATGAATAATGTTTAGAACATAATGTGGTTAGATAGCTATTGATTTATCCATCTACATATGTTTAGGTTATTTGGATTAGCACTTCAACTTTGCAAAAATGTAAAATGTTTTTGTGAAGATTGTTTCTAATAGTCTACCATGCTACAAAATTGGGATCAAGAAGATAATATTCTACCATACTTAGGTTCTAGCCTTTCTTTGTTGTGTTTGTGTTTACGCCAGCTAAACTAGTAGCTACAGTAAGTGTTTCACAGCAGAAAGCGAGATGTTTGTCCCTTCCGTACCGATAATTGTAACTATGTATCTTTTATTGAATTAGTTATAATAATTATCTTTTGTAGCTAAATTGTAGGTGCTCGATATATTGCAATCAAAATAGAACTATTCGCTTCATGTTGTGATTTGGATTTATTCGTTGAATAATCAAATTGGTTGTATATTTCTTCATTTCTTTTAGATAATTTAGTTGAAACTTGTAAAGTTAAGCTTGTTGTCGATAACATGGATTATTTTAAATGAGGTTTAAGAAGGTACATAATGTTTTATTTGCAATAAAATGAACAACTGAGGGAAGAATTATCAAGTATATTGTTGATTTCATGCATTACTCGTAATATTTATTCACTCTATCCAACTCCATATCTTCCCCTAAAAACGTTACATGTGTTTGTTTTCTATTGCCTACTAGAATTAGCAATTTTAACAGATAAATCCGTTACAGGAAGTTATCTCATTAATTTTCTTTTCAAGTATCCCAAATGCTAGAGGCACTCTTCTAAATGAAGACAAAATATCCTCTTCAGAGAAACCCAAACGATTGCATTTTCTTTCTCCTGAAGGAGAAGGGACGGAGGAAGCAGACAACATTACTGCGTACTTGGGGTCTATTGTAAAGTTAACAAGTTTGATCTCAGACTCAGTTGCTACCATTTTAAATCATTAATTAAATAGTCAGATAAATTTATAATACATATATTCTTAAAGAAAAGTTCAAACAAACCCTAATTATTATGTAAATCAAATAATTTAACTCCATTTTGGTAAAGAATTAATTATAGTAAAAAAATTATTAAATCTTAAATCATCACTACTTTATCAGTACAAATATTAGTTCAATAGAAATTTATATATTCTTAACATAAAAAATGTGTATTTAAATAAGAGATAAATGATTCACCTCGGTTAAAGCGGAGGGATGATTTGGACCTGTCAAAAACTAAAGGTTAAATTGTATTTGTGTTAAACTTTAATTACTTAATGAATAAATGTTCAAATAAATTTTATTTGAGAAAATTGATAATGAGGATTAAATTTAAATCATATGTCATGTATTAATTACTAAAATTTTAAAAAACTGAAAATTTAAATTAGTAAATTATTGTAATTTAACATATCTTTATCACCTTTTAAACTTTAGTTTATGTGCTAAATAAAATTATATCTTTTGAAGTTAATTGAAATAATCTCTAAATAATTTTATGTTATGGTATAGTTTAAAGTTAAAATTTTTATATTTTAATATAAATTAATAAATAAATAATATATAAGTTAATTGATATAGAATATTTTGGGAAATTAATTAGACTTTATAAATATAAATTTATTTGTTCATGTAGAATATTAAAGTTTTATTTTTTTCATATATATAACAATAACAATAATAATGTCCTAGTAAGATTTCCACTGAGATGTGAGATATAGGGAGGTCTATAAGTACGCAACCTTATCTTAGCTAGTAGAGAGATTGTTTCCAATAAACTCAAAGGAAAAAAAGAAAAAAATAAGAAAGGATTTTTAAAATAGTTAGAAGAAAACAATAGCCAAATACATAAATAAACAACTGCATAAATAAAAATAGAAATAAAATAAAAATGGGCTTAAGGTACTTAATATAATCTTTTTGTAGTATAACTTCTGTACAAATCTTGATCTCCACATCGGATGCAACCTTATGAATCACAAAGTTATAATATAAGTACTTAGTCTTAATTCTGATCAATTTAAAGTTATTGGACTCTAACATATCCCTCCAAATTTCCTAACTGGGATACATTCTAAAAAGATGACATTAATAATTCTAATTGTTACAAAGACACAGAGAAAAGACCCAGCCTTATATTGGTGTAGTTACAATAATTAATTAAAAGGAGACTAGTTTGTAGTTTAATCAGATCAGTAGCACAAAGGAATGACTTCAGTGACTAACAACTTAAAAGCACCATTTAGTTCCATTGACAATGCTATATTAGAGGTGAAGCTAATAAGTGTTCTCTTATCTTGCCCTTTAGTTTATGCATTATTTATAGAGGTTGGCAGTCATTGTTTTTGAAGATTCTAGTATTTCTTTCCTTTAAGTGACATAAACCAAGATCTCAAATTATATTTTAGCTACGAAATGGTCTCTTTTGTATATCCATTACCATTTACTTACCCAAGATATAATGCTAGGCCAATCAATATAGGGACAACATAAGCTATAGGTATTTTATATTTTCTCTCAAGTACGATGAGAAGCTACATTGAAAGAACATGTGTAGAATAGATTTAAGGACTTGACCGCAAAGAGTTCAGCCATTGGTAATATTGAGTTAACTACAGTATGAGGTCTACCTGGAGTGGAAAGCCACCTTTTGATGCCAAACTATAAGATGAAGGATATATTAGGAGTTGCGTGCTTAAACCAAATCAATTTATACTAGAACACCTAAGGACACCCAGTCTAAATAATAGATTACATAATTTATTTAAGAAAATTTCTGATGAATACGTCATCCAATGTATGAAGTAAATTATGATGAAGTTTGTGTTAAAGCCTGAAGTTAAAGCTAACAATATGCATATTGGTTTTTTTTTTTTTTTGAAAAGTTAAAAGGATGTTAAGTTGATAAATGAAATAATAATCGTCCAATGCAACAAAAGGACAGCAAAAGTAAAAGATTACAAGCGTCTCGTCTTATAACGCAAAACGATTCCAGATATATGATTGGAAACGACGAAGTGTGCAAAGCAACGCAGAGTGCTTTTTTTTTTTTAATTTACAAAGAACTCGAAAACCAAAAACAGCTACACCTTAGGACAACCTCCGACAATAGGCCATGCCTATGCTATCTTGTCGGACATCGCAGAGTGCATATTGTTACTTAAAAGGCATCTTTGACAGTAGTTTAATCATGTATTATGTCAGAGTCTTGAGAATTCATGGATGTTATATTACCTCCATCACTAAGCTTGTGTTTGAATTCAACTTCAGAATGCGCACGCACACCCACACGCACAGGGACATCTACATTTGAAATTATATAAGATTCACAATTGTTATTCAAACACAAGCTTTTATATAAATTATCACAACTTTCAAGCACCCATCTATGCATCCCAAATATTTACAATGTTATTGTCGTATATTGGCTACACGGAGCATCTAAAATGCGCCCCACCATTTGTCATAAAATCGCATAAAAGCTAGCAGGCTTCACCCAATCAAATTGTTCTTTACATCCCAATGACTTGAGTGCATAATCCAATAATGTCCGTATCAAAAGTGAAAATGCCCCTTACACAGTAACCCGAGGAACAGTGGTAAACAAAAACAAAATATTATTTGTCCACATTCCCTCATCAAAAGCTGAAATCATCCGCAAGGTTCAAAATAAGGTTACAAGGACATAACTACCGAATAGACTTGACAATTAAGCTTATCCATAATCAACAAAATTTGAATGGAACTGGCTTGGTGATGAGGCAACGTAAGTGGAGCCACCACAAGTCCACTTCTCCCGGTTGCCTAACATCTAAGCAAGAGCCCCCCTGTTGAGACTAACCATGCGAGTTGAACCATCCATTTGGGATCCCCTCACACCAGTTCTTCCTGACCCACCATATCCACCATCTTGATAACGTGAACCTCCAGTCCCCCTCAACTTACCTGTCCCTCTCGAATAACCACCACCCCCACCAGTTTGGCCTAATGCCACTGATCTACCATTTCCAGCATTATAACGCCCTGTCCCTTGCCGTCCTTGACCTGAAGAAAAGTTATCCTGCCACTTGCCACCTGCAGCAGCCATGCTTGCATAATCTTGCCCATCTCTTCGCCTCAGAGGCAGATCCAATCCACCACCACCACCAATCCTTGCCTCTGTTGCCCTTTCATTACTTTCAGCAAGAATAGATAGTTTCTCTGTCAACTGGAAGGTCAAAGCCTGCAGCCTTGAGTACTCGACATCATGAAAGACAACACAACTAGTAGGCTGGTCCCAACTAGCATGGAGCTCTTCATTGATCATCATTTTGCTCACTGCACTGTGTGCTTGGGCTGTCGAGAGGTCAAAAATTTTTGTGAGCTGGTCCAAGCTGAGTGAATCATAAGAAGAGGGGTAAGTAAAGAGATAAGTCCGTAAAGCTTCTTCTTTTATCTTGGCTTTAACCATCTCAAGAACACTGATTTTATTCCTGAGAAGCCTCCAAACATCAAGAGATTTAATCACATCAAAGGTCTTCTGGAAATCTCCTTTGCTAAGGGCCCGAGTGGCAGCCATCACATGATCTCTGACATTTTCAGCTGGACCAGTGAAAGTTTGCCTCTCACTCACCTCAAGCAACCGCCTAAATGTCTTGCTAATGACTTTGCGCTTAGCATCATGGGTGTTAGCTGCCATATTGGGGACCTCAAGAAGCATGGCGCAAATGAGATGGACAGCCTCCAGGAGCTCAAGATTTATATGCATATGATATGGCATCTGGCGCCTCCTTTCTAGCCTTTCCTATAGAGATTAATTATCCAGCAGAGTAAGTAAATCAATTGACAAGGGGCTTAATTATTCACGTGTACTAGCAGACCATCATCTTAACCATACTGAAACTTGTAAGCACTGCATAACAAATGATACATCAGTGTAAAACAAACTTCAAATACTGAGAAAACTTAAAACAACAGTAAAGTACATAACAAATCATAAAGGGCACAACATCAACGAGCACTGTGAAAAGCAGCAGTTTTATCCTCATATCTTACTTCTCATATCATGCAAAGAATCAACCTTAAGAAGACTACAGAGCTAGTCATGGAATCCCTCTGTATCTCGGTAGGAAGTAAAGACTGAAGATTAGGTTCTCGCTATTCACTTATAAGATGAAATCCAACTTTAACAAAATCATCATTTACAGAAAAAGCACAGAAGCAGTACCTGTTCTGGAGTCTTCTCATGGTATCGACTTTGTGAAACACCTTGAGCAAGCAGTTCTTTAACTCTTCCACCACTATATAATTCAGAAAGACAGCCATGGCCTTCAGTGATTAGCCCAACCCTGAATGCGCATAGGCCAAGCTGTGCCATAGCCCTATTGAAAAGAATCTGGGTTGATATGTCCATGTACTGAATGTTGTCCTGCAGATGACTCATTAATAAAAGATCACGAGCAGTAGAGAACTCGTCAAGAAGAGCATGATGATAGATATCACATAACATTGCTCGTGCTTTGGTACGTTCATCTCCAGACTTGTATATGAGAGAGACTAAAGTATCTATCATGGTTCTGCTATACTCAGGAAAGGTAGGCTTCCTAGGCACAAGCTCAGGAGTTGCAACAAATGCAGAAGGACCTCTAGTTTCCTCAACTTTAGGATCCTCACCAGCCTTTTCAGAATTTTCTCCATCTTCTGACTGTTCTGCCAATTTCTTCATGGCATCATAGACCTCTTGAGGTTTGTAATAGATCAGCTCAACCTGCCTCAAGGCAACCTTTGCCGCTGCTCTCAAATCCCCAACACGCTCCAGATATTCTTGAACATTTTGAGCAAGAACCAAAAACATAGGTTCATCCCTCAATCTCTCAACATACTCACGTGTGTGAGGATCAATGCATTGCAAGCTTTTAAAGAACTCAGTGTCGATTCTCTCAAGGAAAGCCAGCAAATTCCCCCACACACGAATGGTACCATCATGGTCTGCTCCCTTTTGGGTCTCATTTTCATCAAGCTCTACCATGTCATCCACAACAATATTAGGATACTGAACCAGAATGTCAAGAATAACCAGCACATTCTGTACACACTTCTTCCAAACATTTATAGGCATGTGCCCACTCAGACCTGGATTGACATCAAATTGAGCAGAAACGAGACTGAAAAGAATTTCAAGCTTTTGTGCAGGAGTCTTAGCAACCCTTGTCAAGAAAGTTAGCTGCTCAACCTGCTCATACCTCCCAGTTCCTTTTCTACCTCGAGCAGCAACAACTTCTTTGAACTTTTTGTTTACAGTATCCCAAGTAACTTCGCGGGGATCTTTAAACTGCTTATCCATAAGCTTATCTTTCTTGCTCATCATCTTCTCCCAGCCCCCATCAGCGTCAGCCTGATGATCCTGACCATCCTCCTCATCTTCGTCAGACATGGCAACCTTTGAAGGATCCTCCTCAAACTCCAAATCAGACTCTTCCTCTTCTTCTGACTCATCTTCGGCCTCTTGTTCCTCCTCACTCTCAGGATTTTTTCTATACTTGTTAATTAAATCCTCATACTGCTTATTGTTCTTTTTCAGTTTCTGTTTCATAGAGTTCAAAGCTTTAGCATTGCTACTGCTCATCTTTTTCTTTGCCTCCTTGTTTGCCAAAGCTTGATTCAAAAAATCTTCCAACATCACTAGAGCTTTAATGTAAAGGGTAGGAACCTTGTCTGATTCAGTCACCCGCATGACCTTCTCAAGCTGTTTGTTGATTTTGTCAAAGCTCTCTTGCAAGCTGACCCAATCGTTGATCTTCATTGCATTTTTCATCTGATCAACAGTTGCCGACATCTCCTCAAAACGTTTGTCTTTGGCAGACCTAACAACACGCTTTTGGTCATCAGAGTCATCACTGTCACTTGCAGTACCTCTAAGGTATCTGTTCTGAGCTTGCGTTGTTGGCTCACTAACACCCCCATTCTCAATCTCATCTTCATAATCACTCTCCTCCTCCTCAGAGTCACTACCACCCTAAAGCAAGTCAAGAAAATACAAACGTAAAAAGGAACACAACCGCAACATCAAAGAGTACTGCCCTCAGCATTTTCTTCCCATAGATGGTAAAAGCTTTAGAAAGTTTGAATAATCAGAGTTCACAAACCTGTCCCCAGAAACGTGAAGTCATCTTGTTATAAAAGCTACAAGCAACAAATCAAAATAATCTCAAGAATCTGCATTAGAAAGAAAGAAAGGATTAAACAATACTATAAGAACTGATATCCAATTTAGACAGGTATAGAAACTCACTAATAAGCAAGCAGTATTTAATCTCTGATGTACAATAATCAAGATTAAAGATACTTTGGCGAACCAGTAAGCAACTAGGTTCAAAGTTCAGAAGGTCAAAAGTGTTATCACCAACAGAGGTCATAAAACAAGTTCGTAAGTTGTGGAGAGAGAGAGATAACAACAACAATAACAATACCTAATGTAAATCCCGCTGACACGCAAAGTCTAGGAAGGTCTAATAATACACAACCTTACTCCTAATTTACTCCTACTTGGTAGAGAGGCTGTTTCCAAATGAACCTTAGAAGCAGAAGCAAGAAAAAAAGGATAAATAAATAAATATAATGACAGTAATAATGATTAAAAAAATAAAAAAATAGTTAGTAAATAAAATATGAAATAAGTAATAGCCAATATTCGAAAAGAATAAATAAATAATAATACCAATATAAATACAAATAATAGTAATAAATAAATATTTATAATAATTATTATAATACTAACACTAATAATTAGAAGGAATTCTAATTAAATAGCGGACAAGCATATTCAAAAAAACATGAAGAATAAGTCCTGGTCTAAGTAAGCCCCTTCGGGATAATTACTTTACGCTTGTACGGAACAAATTGATTCGAAGAAGGAAATATGGGGCTATATTAAGAGTAAAGAAAGAACAAAGCAGTAACAAGTTCGTATAAGAAGTAGATCTCAGATCAATTTTTCAAACATTTCTATGAACTACAACATCCAAACTAAGGCTGAAAATTGTATATTAGTGAAAGCACTGAGATTTGACATTCACAAGTTAGTTACTGCAAGCAAGAGGTCTTTATGGTAAGAAAAATTAAGAATTTGGTTGGTCTGCAGAAATATTTCTTTTTTCTTATAAAATAAATAACCAAATACAAGTCAACACACAAAAGAATCACACAACCGGAAGAGAAAAGTTGGTAATATATCCAAGAACCAACTGAGACTCGAAAGAAAGCTACGCAAAGCACCAAATTTTAGGAAGAGGGGATCGACAGGTAAAATCAAAACATATGGAAGTAATACAAACATGGGCTTTCAGACACTTCTTGCTCAAGATGAAAGAAACCATACTAACACAACAGTCAACGAACAAATCACAGAAACCCATTCCCAAACGGAGCCTTCACGATTTAGAATCTAAAACCCACATGGAGTTAGGGGAGGAGAAGAGTGAAAAACACATGTTTCATCAGGAAAACGAAATTACGCCAATGAAAATCTACAAGCTACATAAGAGGGAAAAAGGGTTTAATAAACAAAGAGTTACATGCTTTAATCAGGGACAAGGACCGAGCAGATATATCGTAATTTAGTCACAGAAGATCCTGAAAGATCATGCGGATCTAGGGAGTGGCTGTGGACAAGAGCAAAGATATACCAGCAGTGCCAGTAGACAAGAGCAACGATCATACCACCAAAGGCCGAAGCAGCAACTTGGATACGTTGAAGAGAATTTGAGAACGAAAGCTTAACGTATCTAAGTTTAGTCATCTTTAATTTGTAAACTAGGGAAATTTGAAAATGTATAATGCCAGTTAATTTTGAGAATTAAAAAGTATGCATATATATGTTTTGTTATAAATGATTAAAATGTGTTGGTGAATATTATCAAAGTTAGAATTTGAAGGTAAAATTTTGAAATGTATAAAATAAAATTCATTATAATATTTTATTAAAGAATATAATAAATGTAAAATCTGATATGAATAAAATAAATTAACATCGAATCAAAGAGTATGTATATATATTGTTATAAATGATTAAAATGTGTTAGTGAATGTTATTAAAGTTAGAATTTGAAGGTAAAATTTTGAAATGTATAAAATAAAATTCATTATAATATTTTATTAAAGAATATAATAAATGTAAAATCTGATATGAATAAAATAAATTAACAAAAATTTTAAAAAAATTTGACCGACATATAAAAACAATCAACAAATATGTGAATTAAAAAGAAATTATTATTTGAGCAAACAAGGAATGCGGTTCAACAAGGAACGTAGGAAATAGTTACGTAACAAGTATAATGGCAACATTAA
>JAOSBO010007691.1:0-13260 GCA_027563915.1 Erythroxylum rotundifolium
AATTCTTTCCTCATCATTTTTCCTTTAAGTATAAATACATTTATACCTAAACATATACATAATAACACTCATTCAAGCTCATTTAATATTTCTAAATTCCACTTAAAAATCGGGGTCCAACAGGATTCGTTGGGTGCACAACTATATTTTAAAAGGCTTGAGCATTTGGTCTATACCTATTAAACCCTCATTCTCATGACCATTGTGTCAGCTATTGAAAGTCAAACCTTTGCTTGAACCCTTAGTTTCATACAGGATTGGGAATGGAGATAAGGCTTCTTTGTAGTTTGACAATTGGACAGGGCAAGGTCCTTAATTAGACATCCTTAGGCACTCTAGATATGGAATGAAGTTCCTTTCAAGGCGAAGGTCAATTCTATCCTATAAAGAGGTCAATGGATTGTTCCAGCTGAGCTACAATTTCTGTTACCTAGCTATCAACCAAATCAGCAACAAGAGGATTATTTCTATTGCCTCAACCTTCCTTCTAACATCTTCAACATTTCAAAATTTAGGAAGTGGCAAATCGTAACACTTCAAGACAACAATGGTTTCCCATTGTCTGGCATAGGTCACTTATGCCAAGTTCCTCTATCCTCTTATGGCCACAGTTCTGAATAGATTAAGTACTACTGATAAATTACACTTTATGTCTACCTATTCGAATTGTGCGCTATGTGAGAGAGAACCAGAAACAAGGGATCATCTCTTTTTTGTATGTCCTTTCTCATAGTTCTTATGGGAGCAGATTAAAGCTTTAAATCTTATCTCTATTGCAGGAATAACCTTCACATAAGCCATGGTATGACTTATGCAACTGACCCAAACTCCTATTCATAATGATCATATGTATATTATCTCTCTCGCCTACTCCATTAAGCAGATTTGGCGTGAAAGAAATTACAGGATATTCCAATCTAAAGCACGCACAAGGGAGGAGGTTCTAAGCTTTTTGATTAGAAAATAAGAGAGCAAATTCTTTGTTTAACAAAAATTGCAGGTTTATGCCCTAACCTAGCATTATCCTAGAGAATCAATTAATATCATCGTGAAGGGATTCTAAAAGAGGGACAGAAGTTAGTACTTGGTTCCTGGCTACATTGGTTGAAGATTTTGTGCTAGAAGAAAGACATTTGATCCCGTGGATTGCTGTCTAGAAGATGTCGCTCCCTCATAGAGCAACCAGGAAGCATACTCATCGGAGACTGAAATATAGTCAGTGTATGCTCTTAATATGACATTTCAAATTTTTTAAAGGAACACGACTAAGTCTTTACATGGGTTTTGAAGCAAGATCTTACCTACAAGGATGTCCATTCGTGTACCATTAGCCCCTCGTTTTTGTTTGGCAGCATCGTCATAAGAACTGGAATCACTAGTTAGGAATCGCAAGTTTGGAGAGAAGGCATTGTGGTGCGAAGTATTCTTTCGGAGCCCTAGACAGAGACGATATTTGATCAAGAATAAGTAGAAGAAGAAACAAACACTAGTTAAACCTCTCAACTTGAACAATCGTCTGAAGAATGAGGAAGGCACGGCGTGAGCAATATGAGCGATCTACCCTAATGTGGAAGCTTCTGGAGAAGCATCCGGATAGGCAAAATCGCTTTACCCTAAAAAGCATCTCTATGTCTTTTTAACTTTTGACTTCCACATAGTTGTTTTTAATCATGTAATACTTAGCGTCGCTTTTCATCTATTTTAGAGATGTTGGTTTGCTCTTTGTAGCTTGTACCAAGCTTTTGTTTCCTTATTCATTTATTTATCAATACAATTTTAATTTAAAAAAACATAGTATTAAAGTGGATGACCGTCGACAAACAAAATCATGGCGGGATTAAGGAAAATATAAAGTTTTACTGAAAAATCTATTGAGAAATGAGAAGTTACTATTGAAGAATTAGAATCTCATGGAACGGCAAAAAAAAAGAAGAAAAAGAGTTAGGGGAACAGAAATCAATGTTTCATTAATTCATGTATGAGATGGGAGGAAATAGAGAACAAACTTTACTAGGAAAGGCATATGTAACAAACGAAGGAAACTTATCTGATACATACGTGATTTAGCAAGATTGATTTCTTGATATCCGAAGGAGCATAGTTAAAGGCTGGCTATATAAGTGCGAGTAAGTTCTTTGAACAAGATCAGACAACAGAGCAATTCAAGGAGGGTATAACGACCATGCACCTGAAAGGACTGACACAAGAATAACATTAAATGGTGGTGATGAATAGAACCAGAGTGGAACCTACAGGGTGGGAGGAGATGGTGATTGCCTTCAAGAAACAATTTAAGAAGTAGATATTTGAAGATCCAGTGAGTGATTTCAATAACCTTAAGCAAAAAGTAATGGTATAAGAATATTATGCCCAATTCGAAAAATATTCTAGCCAACTGACCCTTTTTTAATGAATACTAATTAAGGTTCTTTTGAAGGGATTGAGACCTAAGATAGAAGTGACAGTGAAACTCTTGGACCTTGTAGCCTTTAACAAGTGTATTCATTGTCAAGAAAACACGAAGCAATACTAGTAGCCTAGATTACACCCTTACATTTTAAGGGGAATAAAAAACTATCAGAAGAGTTTCCTTAAAATAGCATTGGTGGTGTAAGAATTAAGGGAGGGACACCTACTACCATTACAACTTAAGAGAGGGATCTTGCCCAATCCAATAGTTAGAGGAAGTGCACTTAAAACAAACAATGATGAGAATTCCAAAAACTTAAAAAAATGTTAGTAATAGACAATTTGATGAGAGAAGAGTGAAGGGATTGTGATTTTAGTGCGATAAACAATGTCCCAGGTCAAAAGTGTAAAAAAAGAATGTTGTAGTTATATGATAGAAAAAGAAGGCAAAATGTAGAACAAACATAGAAAAATGATCAAGGAAACTGAAGAAGAAGTAGTAATTCCTATTAAGCCATGACTAGAGGGAACGATGATAGTGAATATAAACAAATAAGGGTAGTAGGTTATCATTAGTGAAAGCCTATACAAATACTCACTAAAAGTTGAAGTACTCACAACTTCCTAGATGAGACAATAATCAAGCGAAGTCAAGGTAAATTGTGGACAATGCTTACGGTAGGCAGTCTGAAAATGAATCTTCATTAATTATAACAAGGATTTGTGTGGACTATGCAAGGAATCACTTTCTAAACATATGCACTTGTGATAGCCTTAGAGGCTATCACTTGCTCCTGGGAGTGTAGTGGTCAACCACCTTAAATAATACGTCGTGGAGTTTTAAAACCAAAACTATGAAGTTCACGTGGAGAAACCAGATGGTGACACTAATAAGGAATCCAAACAAGAAGGATCAATTAATGTGTATCAAAGGGCAGAATAAACTATTTAAGAGATCCGAGACTGAAGGATTGTATAAAATGCAATTAACTTGCCCTAAACAGATGAGTTTAGAAGAACAAACTAATACAATGAGATAATTAAAAAGGTTACTAGATGAATATAGAGTGGTCTTTGGGAAACCTCATCAACTACCACTTAGGAGGGAGCATGACCATATGATTAGATTAGAGGAGGGGATAGATTCTATCAGCATCAAACCTTATAGATACTTAGGACAGTGGAATGATGCTTTAGAAAAGTTAGTTAAAAGCTTATTTAGACGAATTTATAAGACATAGTATTGGCCTTTATTCTTTCATAATGGTATTGATGAGGGAGAATAACAACTTCTTGGAGAATAAGTGCTGATTATACATAGGGAACTCAGCAAGCACACCATCAAGGACAAGTTTCCCATACCTTTAATTTAAGAATTGTTAGATGAACTATATAGATCAAGTTGGTATTTCAAGCTTGATTTAAGGTCTCGATATTAAGATGCATAAAGAAGACGTGCCTAAGACCACATTTAGAACTTATAAAGGACATTATGAGTTTATGGTGATGCTCTTTGGGTACTAATACCCCCTCTATAGTTCAAATTTTAATGAATGAGGTATTTAGACCTTTTCTAAGAAGTTCATTATGATTTTCTTTGATGACATTAATATATAGCAATTCTTTCCACCAACATATACAACATCTTAGAAAAGAATTGGGAACTCTCTAAGTGAAACAATTATTTATAAAAAGGGAGCAAATATGTGTTTGACGCTAGGTGCATTCTATATCATCTAAAAAGGTTGCAACATATGAACAAAAAGATTGAAACCGTTTATAATTAACAAATAACAAAGTCACTAAAGGAACTAAAGTTCTTAGGGCTAACAAAGGTTCATAAGAAGTTATGCTAATTTGGCTAAATTTTTTGACATAATCACTAAAGAAACATGTGACTAAGAAATAGACTTGGCGTGCGGAATAACAAGAAGCATTTGAATGGTTAAAGAAGTCTCTTATAATAACACTAATGCTATCCATGCCGAAAAATTTTCAACCTTCATCATTGAGCAAACACGAGTGGATTAGGGATTAAACTTTACTTTATTAAGATAAACTTTAAATTGTATATTTGAGTAAGACATTAATTGCCAACCATTTGGGGCTTTCCATATGTAAGTAAGAATTTTTGGCAATCATAAAGGCCATTAAACATTAGGAATCATCAAAGTCATCAAACAATGGTACCATTACCTTAATTGGAGGTCTTTTAAGGTTGACACAAATCATCAAAGCCTTGAATATTTTCTTAAACGGAGAATCTCCACCCTTCCAACATATTTGGCTAGCTAAGTTGTTTGGTTATGACTTTAAGGTGTTATATAGAAGTGAAAAGAAGAAACAGGTAATAGGCTTCTTGTCAAGAGTAACCAACACTGAATTAATCAACCTAACATTTTCTTAGATCCACACACAATAACTAGAGGAGATTAAAGAAAGCTAGGAGAAAGGAATGACAATCCAAGACATCATTAAGCAAATCAAGGTAGGGGAATTAAATTCCATCCATTATAAGTGGTGGGAATAGTTGTAAAGATGGAAAGAAGGATTATGATTGGCTTTGGTAATCAACTATAAAGGGAACTAATTACCATTAGTTATGATAAGCAGCAGGGGGCATTCAATATTTACTCCAAGCACAAAGAAGTTACAAAATGTCTTTTGTCAAAAGAGTTTAGGAAGAGATATAAGAAATTATCATAAGAATTACATTATCTATTAAAGGAAAAAGCATGAAATGTTCCAGCTCCTGGTAAAATCTGGCCCATTCCTTATTTAAAAGGCTGTTAGGAAGAGATTAACATGGATTTTATGGAGGGATTACCATTATCTTAGGGAAAATTAAGTATTTAGTCATAATAGATTGGTTTAACAAGTTTGCTTTTTTCCTGCTAAGATAACTTAAATATATTTGGATCATATCTTTAAGCTCTATGGAATGTTAGAGAGTATTGTTATTGATAAGGATCCTCTATTTTTAAATATATTATAGAGTGAATGTTCAAGCAGTAAGGAGTGAATATGAATTTTTCAACATCAGACCACCCTTAATCATATGGGAAAATAAGGCAATGAACAAGGTCCTAGAAACTTACCTTAATTGCTTTTATGGAGACACTCCTCACAAGTGGGATGAGTGGATATCCTTGGCTAAGTGGTGGTATAACAAAACATATCATGGAAACATTAACATCGTACACTTTGAAATACTATACGACTATTCCTCTTGTTTATGTTCCTTATTTTATAAAGGACTTTAAATTCCAATGGTGGACCAAGTAATAAAGGATTAGGAGATAACATTAGCAACTTCCAAATTCCACATTATAAAGATTTAAACATAATAAACAACAAGTAGATAAAAGGCAAACATAAAGGGAATTTAAAGTGAGGTGATGGGTGTTTTTAAAATTTAAACCCTATTGAAAACACTTACTCTAAAAGAGAGGCAATCACAAGCTTTAATCTTTATATTATGGGCCATATCAAATTGTGGCAAAGGTAAGGATGGTATCTTACAAGTTGCTACTTCCACCAAAAACCCTTATTTATCCCACGTTTCACATATCTAAACTTAAGAAATTTGTGGCAAACAGGGAAATGGTCACTTCAAATTTACCAATCACTCTTAAGCATATAGATAGAGCTCCTGCAGTAATACTGGACTATCAGATAGTTAAGTATCACAGCAAACTCATTTTAATTATTAGTGTAGTGGACAAATAGTTCACGTGAAGAAGCAACATAGGAACCTTTTGTTTGAATTCAAAAAGCACTTCCCTAAAGCAAACCTTGTGGAGAAGGGTCTTGAAAAAATGGCATCATTACTTAAAAATGAAGAAGGCATGGGAACCAATGCATAATTACTACCATTAAAATAAATTAATGTTAAGTGTGTAAGAAAGATGGTGTCATATAAAAAGGAAATAGAGACCATCAACCAAATGTTGCATTTACTTAAGTACGTACCACTAGTATAAGATACACGTACTGTATGAAGAATGAGGGGATAACTTTTCATACCATTATATCAAACTGATATTGTCATAAATAAAATGGGATGATTTTGTTCCTTTATCATATTCTTCTTCTGATTGTCTCTTTATGCAATTTTCTTCTTCTTACCTCATCGTTTTACATTCACCATTCATCACTCTTATTGATTCATACTATATTAGTTGAACGTAATAACCTAGTATTAGAGAAAATGACCCTTAGTGAATAAAATCATAGTAGAAGGAATCAAAAGAGCAAAGTTGAGAAGAACTAGGGAATATATAAGAGTTCTATTAGAAATTCAAATAATAAATAAGAAGTTATTATTGAAGAAAAATAAGAGTGCTTTGCTAACTTCTCAAACTTTTAATCAATAAAGGGAATGGAAAATAATCCTTTCAAGTCTTTTTATTTGACTTCTATGATTTGCATACATTCTCCAACCTATGAATGTTGTAGTAGGTATCAATTCATTATTCTCATTTCTTTTAGGAACCATTTGAACTAGGCTAATTCATTCATTATTAGACATATGATAAATTATCCTGGAATCCAGTAGTTTAAGTACATCTATTTTAAAAACTTCCTTCATATTGGGACTCAACCTTCTTTGATGCTTAATGGAAGGATTATAATTATCTTCTAGTCGTATCCTATACATGTAAACTGATGGGTTAATGTCTTAATATCATCAATAGTCTATATTATAACATCTCAAAGTAATATAAGAGCTTCTATCTATTTTTTAATTTTGGCTTTACTTAGACTTGCATTCACAATCACAAGATAAGTGTAATTAGGTCTACATAATTCATACTTAAGAGTAGAAGAAATAAGTTTAAGTTATACCTATGAGGCCTTCTCTTCACTCTCATTATTTGTAGAATTGTCTTTCACTAAACATTCCTCTAATGGATTGTTTGAGTCATGTTTAGCTAGTTCCTCCCTTATCAATTGGTCTATCGTGTCAATTATACAATAAGAATATTAAAGAGAAGGAAATTTCATTGCATTAGGTAAATTAAACTCAACTTCTTATCACCAACGCTCAAGAAAAGCTTCTTATTCTTCACATCAATAACAACTTCAGCCATAGCTAGGAAAGGCCTCCCAAAGATGACATGGATTTAGGTATCCTCCTCTATTTATGAAAAGAACAGTAAGAATAGAGAAGTTATCAACCTTAATAGGTATATCCTCCAATATACTTACTGAATGCTTGATGCAACAATTCTTTAATTACGAGTTGATGGTGGTGTACTTCAATCTCTAACTTACTATAAATATACAAAGGAAGAGACTTACATTAACTCTTAAATCACATAAAGCATAGTTAAAGATTATTTCACTATTAATAAAAGTTATAGAGTAACTGTCAGGATTTTTAAGTTTAAGATGCTACTTATTTGAATTGTAACACTACACTCCTCAGTTAAAGCTACTTTTTTTTTATATAATTCTTAAGTTTTCTTTGATTAGATAATATCTCCTTTAAAAAATTGGCATGTAAGGAAATTGATTGCAAATTATCAGTGAAAGGGATATTAATATATAGCTTTTACAGAACATATTAAAAATTCTAGAATTGTTTATTTAATTTTATCTTATCCAATTTTTTAGAAAAGGGTAATGCAACTTGTATGTTACAGAGGGAATGTATTTAGGTTCCTCATGATCTTCTTCTAGCCTTTCTTACTCAGTTTATCTTTCTCATAGTTTTGCCCATCTTTAACCTTCCTCATCTTAGGATCCTCTAATAACTTACCACTCCTCAATGTTATAACCTCATAATGCTCTGTAAGATTCTCAGGTTAGCCAAGAAGTTGAGCAATTTTGGCCTTTTGACATCTTGTTATAGATAGCTGTAAAGTCTACCTTAGAATTACCTCCTCGAACTCCTTTCTATTTAGCTTTGGTTGTTAAGAAGTTCTTTAGGTGAGACTCCAGGTTGGACTTTTGAGAAGGGGGTTGAAAAATTTTGGTCAGAAACTAGGGGTTATCTATTTTTTTAGGGATGGAATTGAAATATAGGAGAAGTTAGGGTGGTTCCTCTAACTAGAGTTATGAATATTAGAAAAAGGTTCATTCTTTTGATTAGGAGTGTGATGAAGTTAACCCATTTAATAGAGGAGTTATGAAAGAATGATAGTTGGCAATCTATAGCTAAATATCTTAGGGACCTATAAATATCATACGACACATTAGATGTACCAATATAGTTAACTATACATTATAAAAATTTTGAGATAAAGCATCAACTTTTGCAGTTAAAAGATTCAAGGTTATACTTATCTAGAGCCTTCTTTGGGATGGCTCTTTCACTCAACCATTGGTAATGGTTTCGAGCCATTTCTCTGATTAAATTATGTGCTTCATCCACAATCTTGTTCATGAGAGCATCACTAATAGTTGCATTAAAGGAGATCTTAGTGTTGCTGGTCATCTTATTGTAGAATGTTTGGACAATCAATCACTTCTCTAACCTGTAATGAGGACACGATCTCAATAACTCCTTTTACCTCTCCCATAACTTAATATAATAACTTACATCTCTTTTAGATAAAAGTAATAATTCAATTCACGATTTGAGTAATTTGTTATGAGGGAAATGCTTAGCAAGGAATGATTAAAATAGCTTATCCCATATGGTGATGGATCCTATCAATAGGGTCTATAAGTGGACTAACGCCTTATTCCTTAGTGAAAAGGGAAATAACCCAAGATTAATAGCATCAAAGGAGACATCATTGAGCATTAGGGTATTATAATTTTCCAAAAAAAATTGACAAATAAAAATTGGGATCTTTAAAAGCGAGTCCTCCAAACTGATTATTCTATACCATAGAAAGGAGAGAGCTTTAACTCTAACCTATTGGCTTTAGTTGTAACATTCTGTCACTTGAATTAGGGTTAAAATGGTGATTATTAGAGATTAATGAGAAATTAGGAAGCATAACTCATGTTTATGCATAATGTGGCATACATATACACGGTATTATTGATCTTGCACATTACAATGATTTGTACATGCATTCATTGACATTTTTCGGGTATTATTAATTGTTAAAAATGTAATTAAAATATGGATTGTGAATTATTTGTGTTAAAAAATTTATTTGGAGACTATTAGTATTATTTCGAAATTTTTGGTGAATTTTAGAAAATTTCCAAAAATTTGGGGTATTTTGGACTAAAAAAATAGAGAAATATAAGATAAATAGGAATTGTGGATTTTATTTCCTTGAAAAGTACATTGGAGTGTATTAAAATTTATTTAGTAATTGTGATAATATTTTGGGTCTTTTGGAAATTGAGAGTATTTTGAAAAAAAAAAGACAAATAGAAGTGTGACAATTGGACTAGTAAATGTGTCACAATTGGACAAATGACTATGTGACAAGTGGAGCAATTAGGAAGTGACACATGGCTTAACCAAATACGTGATAAATGTATTGCTCGTAAGAGGACACGTAGTTATATTTTTAATAAGGAAGATTACTGTAGCTGTGGTGAAGTTCTTCACCACCGAAAACTCTTTCACCAAACTCTTCTTTGTTCAATTGTTCATTCATCACTGAAATAGCTTCAAGCTTGTAAAATGGATTATTGAATCTTACATAAAAGTAAGAATTTTAGTCTATTTAGAGAGTGTTTGCTACTATTTATTCTGGAATTTCTTCATCCACCGAAACCACTCTCACTGTTGGAATTTCTTTCTAAACTCAAGTAAGTTATGCTTTTAGATTTATTGAGTACTATGAATGATTTTGATGATGTTTTAGTGTTATAAAATGAATTCATTCATGAAGTGAAATGAAGATGGAAGTGCAGAAAAATGCAGAAACATATATGTAGAGAAACCGTGAATAAGAGTTAGTTTTCTTATTTTAACTTTTAAGATGTTTTGATAGCGAGCTGAATGAAAATGGGAGTGGAAAAGAATGTTATAGGATCTACTTAAAGGGTATATAATGAAAAGAACTAAACTAAGTGCACTAGGTATAGAAACGCAGCAGTGAGAGAAAGCATGTGCAAGGTCTCGAATTTTTTATTCTTATCATATAAGCTTGCATCTGATATGAGAGATTATATTGGGTACAGAAATGCAGAATGTATGAGTTAGGAATGAAGAAATCAGTGGGAAATAGGAAGAAAGGATATATATGTATATATAAAAAGAAAAGTGTAGTTGATGAATATGCTCTGTTTTTGTGATATATGCGTAAGTGGTTGGGAAATGTTAAGGATGAATTTATGTGAGGTTAAAGCTAAAGAAAACATAGAGTATAATGAGGTGTTGTGTTTTAAGGAGTAAGAGGATAGAAAACATGGACTGAGAAGGGGAAGAAAAAGAAATGGAAAAGTGCAGAAAATTAAAAAAAATGCAGTAGAGAGAGAGAGGAAATAATGAAACTTCAGATTTTAATGTTTGAAGTGTAACTTTGAGTCTAACTTGTTTAAAGGTTTGACTAAATATAAAAATGCATACTAGATGTGTTGGAAGTGTGTGTAAGATTCAATCAATTACAATACATAAATACTACGATCAATCATGTCAGATTATTAAAAATAACTAGATAGTGGAAGCGTACTTGAATCCATCGGAGTAATCACATATAGGGTATTGCAGTATGTGTTGATCTTCCAAGAGATGTCTTTTTAGTTGTTTTATCTTTCTCATGATGGGATTAAAGAAAGAAACCCTTAAGCCTCTCTTGGGGACCATAACCACATATTTATATGTTCAGCATCAATTACTAATTTACTCATCATAAATTAGAAATACAACTCTGGGTTTCTACACATATCTTGGCCATACTTTAATTAGATGGTTTGGACCCAATAACCCAAAACTTTACTAGACCACTTTTATTTGGGTCATACCTTAAAATAGCCCATGACATTTAACGTTACATATATGTTAGTCCACCTAAAAATAAAGCCAACAATCTCCCACTTGGACTACATATATATATAAAATTTCTTATCATTATATGTCATGATAAACCTTATGAGCTCAAAATTGCTATTAGTGTTTAATCATCTTTAAACAGTCCGATCCATTAATCATATCAATGCAAGATCAAAGAAATCTTCGTCATAATCATCGTGACTAAACTCATCAATGGTCACATACATTAATAAAACAATGACATGAATTAAGGATGGATGTGTAGCATGGAAATTTCATGTCATGTGATCTTTAACATGCCTATTTCCAACTGTTCCTACTTTATTCTTTAATGAGATCAAACTGAATGAAATCAGAGTGTAAATTCACAAAACAAAACTTTATACTGAAATACCACATCATAAAAAATCCATAAGACATATCTGTAACTATAAATGTATACAAACTCCCACTAAATCAACATATCATCAAATGCAAAAACACCCATATGAGTTGTGTGCTCATGAAAGACCTTAGGTGGTAAACCTTTAGTCAGCAGATTTGCAATTATGGAGTTTGTTCCAATATGTTCTATAGATAATTGACCACTTTGAATTCTTTCTTTACAACTAGGATCTTGCTTTCGATATGTTTCGACTTTGACGAGCTCCTATTGTTATTAGAATATAGCACTGTCGATTTATTGTCACAAAATAACTTTAATGGTCTTTCAATGCCATTTATAATTCGAAACCCAGTGACAAAATTTCGCAGCCATATAACATGATTAGATGCCTCATAACACACTATAAACTCAGTTGACATGGTGGAAGAAGCTATGAGTGTTCGTTTAACACTCTTCTACGAAATAGCTCCTCCAGCAAGCACATAGATATAGCCTAAAGTGGTTTTAGGACTGTCTTGGCATCCCGTAAAATCGGAATCAAAATATCTAAAGATCTCCAATTGATTCGATCTCCTATATGTGAGCATGCAATCTTTTGTTCTCTTGAGATACCAAATAACCATTTTGGCAGCTTTCCAATGATCCAGTCTTGGATTGCTTAAATATCTGCCTAACATTCCAACAATGTAAGCAATATCTGAACGCGTACATACTTGAGCATACATTAGACTCCCTACAGCTGAAGCATAAGGAATCTTCTGCATTTCTTTAGTTTTTAAATCATTCTTGGGCCATTGATTGAGACTAAATTTGTCTCCTTTAGCTATAGGGGTATCACCTGGTTTAGAATCCTACATGCCAAATCTCTTAAGTACCTTCTCGATATAACTCTTTTGTGATAACCCAAGAATACCTTAAAAGCAATCTCAATGTATCTAAATTCCTAATACAAAAGATGCTTCACCAAGATCTTTCATTTCAAAACTCTTTGATAGAAATTTCTTGATTTTATGCAATAAGCTTATATCGTTACTGGCAAGCAATATGTCATTAACGTACAAACCAAAAAAAATACTTACTCCTACTGACTATGATATACACAGTCATCAACCAGATTCATCTCAAATCCAAACGAGATGACAACCTAATGAAACTTGTAATACCATTGACGAGAAGCTTGCTTTAGTCCGTACATGGATTTCTTTAATTTGCAAACCATCTGCTTTGAATCTTTGGAAACAAAGCTTTCAGGCTGCTCTGTATAAATTGTTTCATCAATATCTCCATTGAGAAACGCAGTCTTAACATCCATCTGATATAACTCAAGATCAAAATGTGCCACAAGTGCCATTATATTCCGAAAGGAATCTTTCGAAGATACCAGTGAGAAAGTTTCTTTATAATCGATACCTTCTTTCTGAGTAAAGCCCTTTGTGACAAGACGAGCCTTATATTGTTGGGCCCCGAAAATTTTTTATTTTTATTCGAATTAATTATTTATTGACTTATGGATTTATTCGTTAATTATTTTTTTATTTTGCCTTAATTGATTTAA
>JAOSBO010007705.1:0-13260 GCA_027563915.1 Erythroxylum rotundifolium
GAGGTGCATTTGATGTATTTTTTCTTCCTTCTTTCATCCATAACTGAAAATGAGAAGGTCTCATTTAGGTTATTGGTTTTTTCATATAGCCATCTTGGACAAATGAGAAGGGTCTCATTTATTGGCTTCTTTAGATTGATTAAAGAATGAAGTAATGCATTGGGTGCACATCATATCTTTCTTTCTTGATAACTGAAATTGATAAGGAGAGGAAGAAGGGTTCTTGAATTTTGTTTTTTGAATCACTCTTTTCTCTTATGCATGCATAGCTGAAACTTGAATAAGAAGAGTTTCCTTTTTTGGCTTCTTTCTTCTAGGAAAAATCTCCTTAAGATATTTCTTCTCCTTTCCCACCAAAGGATCTTGTTATCCAAGTTAAACAAGTAGTAGATCGGATTGGTCAGGATACAACAAAATTGAGAGGATACAAAAGCAAGGAGTCAAAGCTGTCGCAAGGAGTCAGTATATTTCTACCACCTTGTTCTTATATAAATTATTTTCCTTATTTCGTATCATGCATAGCTGAAACATGTTGATTTGGCTATGTAATTTCCACTACGTTTTTTAATTCGAAAAAGTTTTGAAATCTACTATTTAACCAAATCTTGCATGTTTTAGCTTTCGATCTAACAAATGGTATTAGAGCCATTTTCTTATACATGATTTCGGTCCTTACATGTGATGCATGGTTTGGAAACTAAATGTTGTATGCTGCATATTTTTATATGATAGAAATATATATGTGTATGTTGTGCTCATTTGGTTATCCATAGAATATAGTTTTACCTTGTATGTTTTTCTTCGTTTGGTTTGTAACAAAGAGGGTGGCCTATCGTTGTCATGTTTCCTCCTTGGTTTCAATTTGCTGTTTTCTTTTTTTTTAATGTACAAAATTCTTTAATATTGAAGATGGAGTAACCATGGATCAAAGAGAAGCATAGGTATTGGTTTCAATGTATGCTTTCTTGTATTGGCAAAGTTTCAATTTTATGAAAACGTAAGTGCTGGAATTTCATTTTAACAAAGTTATGGTCTTGTGAAAACCAAGGTGCTGGAATTTTTGTTTTAACAAAGTTTTGGTTTGATGAAATACAAGTGCTAAAATAATTTTTTGAGTGTCAGTTTTACCAAAAAAAAAGTGCTGGCATTTTGGTTTTCATAATGCCAAGGTTTCGGTTTTGTTGAAAAACAAGTACTGTTTCTTTTTGCTTTCAAAGTGATAAAATTCAGTTTTATGAAAATGCCATTACACATTTTTACCGAATGGGCTAGGTCATGTGGATGAAGAGTTTGAAGCAGAAGATCCAAGTCCTAGAATTTTTTTTATTTTGGGCCTAAAAGCCTTGTAATTTAATTTATGTTCTAGGATGGACAATCAAATGTGGTCTATTAGTTCATGAGATGAATGGATAAATGGATGCAAACAGTATGGGATTGTATGCCATTTAGAAAATTGCCAACCCTAGGCTTTGTCATGCATTCATTATGTATGAGTTATATAATGAAATAATATAGGATGGATAATAAATTAAATCTAGACAAGATGGTGTTTATTAAAAACTTAAAGATGGAGAAAAGATTGAGTGGGAGAGAGGATGCTCATTTGAGAGTCCACAGTCTCTATACAATGGCCCATTTGCATTTGGTGAAGTGTTGCTCCCCACAGGAGGAAATGAATTCTAGATCTTGCATAGTTTAGGTCTCCTTAAGGATAAGTCTACTCATTGGTAACAAATGTGACCTCTCACCGAGGCATGGTGTGCAAGTACCTTTAGTGGATTAATCAAATGGTTACAGACTTAACATATTTTATCAATAACCTACCCATTGTAGCTCTATTGGTAAAAGTATGGACCAAATCATGGCGTTTCTCAAAAAGTTAGGCATGAAGATGATTGGTAGTTTTTTGAGTTGGAGGGTCCCAGTTTTTCTTTTAATGGATAAGATGGACCATCATCACGTAATCTGTTATAGATAAGAAAAATAACCATCGTATAATGTTTTAATTTTTTAAGTTTTTTAATTCTATCATCATGCATACATGCATCATGATTTTATACAAAGTTCCAATATTGTTGACTAGTATGTTCATGTTTCAATAATTTATATTTTTAGGTATAATCAACTGTAATATGAATCCACTCACTTTTCCCTTGACAAATAACAAATTATAAAATGGAGAGAATTTTAATGAATGGAGACGTAACCTTGACATTGTTCTTCAATATGAACGAATTTAATGGGTATTAATAGACATTGGGCCTGCACCTCCGAGCAGTAATTCAACTTCTGAGCAAGTCCAACGACATGAGCGGTGACAGAATGCTGATAATACTTATAAGTGTTTTATTCTAGCTTCTGCCTACGGAATGTTGTAAAAAGCAAATTGCTTGCATGAAGGCTACTAGTGCAATGGTCCATCACCTACATGAGATGCTTGGTGTCAGGACTAGGTCTATAAGAGTGAAAGCTATCTAAACTTTTCATAATCTCAGAGAAAAACCTAGTGAATTGGTGCGGGATTACATGCTAAACGTATTCTTTGTGGTTACTCGAGCTGAGATGCTTGGGGCAGATATGGATGTAGAAACACAGATGATTATGATCATTAATAGCTTAAACTAATATTTTCAGCAGTTTAAGTTGCAAGGATTTCACCTTGAGTGAGTTGATGAATACCCTCTAGAGTACGGAAGCGATATTAAATATCAAGACTCATAGGCCAAAAGCTAATGTAGCATCTTCTTCTAAGCCCAAGGCTAAGGAAAAGAAAAAGAAGAAGGGTCCAATGAAAAAGAAGGCCCAAACAGGGGTCAAGGTCCAACCCATGAAAAAGAAGGCCAAAGCGAACACCAAGGGAAAGTGTTTCCAATGTGGTGAGTAGGGTCATTGGAAAAGAAACTGTGTGGTCTACCTTAAGTCCCTCAAAAGCAAACAAGGTATGGGTTTCCTAAGTTAGTTAAGAACTAGAGATGTAAGAACTAGAAATGTGGAAAATTCTGATTCTTAGATTTTAGATTCAAGAGCCACTAACCATGTTTGCAATTCTCTATAGAGGTTCCAGCAAAGGAAAAGACTACATAAAGGCCAATTTCAAGTCAAGATAGTAGATAGATCCTATGTTTCAGCAGAATCAGTGGGGGTAATTGTCTTGGACTTTCCTAGTGGTCATAGGTTATATTTGGAGGATGTATATTACATCTGAACGATTGTAAGAAACATGATTTCAGTTTTTTTATATAATGAAATCTGGTTATTCCTTATATTTTGAAAATGTTGTTTCATATTAGAATAAGGATTTTATTTGTACTTCAATAATTAAACAGGGATTGTTCTTTATAAAACCTATAACAGGTTCACTAAACACTACAGTATTAATAAAACCAAGATAATCCAATGACTCTAGCATTAGTTCAAAATATCTATGGCATTTAACAATGGGTCATATCAATTAAAAAAGACTTTACAGGTTAGTGAAGGATGGGATCCTTGTAGGTTTAAATAATGAACCATTACCCACCTGTGAATCTTGTATTGAAGGAAAGATGACCAAAGCCTCATTTCCTTCCAAAGGAAACAGATTTGAATCCACATTGGACCCAGTACACACTGATATGTGTGGGCCCATGAACGTACAAGCTAAAAGAGGTTATGAATACTTCATAACCTTCTATAGATGATTACACTAAACATGGCTATCTGTATTTGATGCAAAAAAAGAGTGAGTCCTTTGAAAGGTTTAAAGAATTCAAAGCTGAAGCTGAGAAGCAACTAGGCAAGCCATTAAAACAACTACAATGGGATCGAGGTGGTGAGCACTTATCTGGAGGGTTCCAACAATTTCTAATTGACAATGGAATTGTTTCCAACTTGTAAGCTCCTAGAACACCTCAACAGAATGGTGTAGCTGAGATGAGGAATAGGACTGTATTAGAAATGGTAAGATCAATGATGTCTTATGCTAGCCTTCTAGAATCATTCTGGGGATATGCCATACAAGCGAAAAACTATCTTCTTAACTTTGCTCCATCAAAATCGATGCCTAAAACACCTAGGGAGTTGTAGACTAGACGAGTGCCTTCGTTGAGGCACTTTAGAAATTGGGGCTGCTCAGCCTGTGTTCTAAGGCCTTAATCCACAAAGATGGAACCAAGGTAAGAATTATGTTTTTTTATAAAGAATTTTAAAAGGAAAAGAGGATCAAATGGAAATGTAGAGACTTTTAAAGCTATATTGGTAGCTAAGGGTTATACTCAAAAAGAGGGTATAGACTATGAGGAGATTTTTTCTTCAGTTGCCATGCTTAAGTCCATCAAAATTCTTTTGTTCATAGCAGCCTATTTCGATTATAAAATATGGAAAATGGATGTCAAGACCACATTTCTTAAGAAAAATCTTGAGGAGACCATTTATATGGCCCAACCAGAATGATTCATTAAGCTAGGTAATGAGCATAAGGTATACAAATTGTAGAGGTCCATTTGTGGACTGAAGCAAGCATCTAGGTCTTGGAACATTAGGTTTCATAAGTCTATCAAAACCTGTAGATTCATATAAAACGTAGATGAGCCTTGTTTCTATAAAAGGATATAAGAAGGTAAGGTTGCTTTCCTAATCCTGTATGTCGATGATATTCGGCTCACTGGGAATGATGTAGGAATGTTATCTACGATTAAGGGATGGTTGAACGAACAGTTCTCAATAAAGGATTTGGGGGAGTCTAACTATGTTCTAGGAATCAAACTTATAAGGGATCGTAAGAACAAACTGATAGCCTTGTCTCAAATAGCCTACATAAAGAACATACTCAATAAGTATGCCATGCAAGATTCCAAAAGGGGTTTCACACCTACTAGACATGGAATCAAACTTTTGAAGGAGCAAGCACCTAAGATCCAAAAGGAGGTCAAACACATGCATAACATTCCATATGGTTTGGCAGTTGGAAGTTTAATGTATGTTATACTTTGCACTAAATCGGATATCTATTACACAGTGAGACTAGTAAGTAGATTCCAGTCCAACCTAGGAATGGAGCATTGAACTGCAATTAAGTGCATACTAAAGTATCTTCATAGGACAAAGAACTTAATGCTTATTTACTCTAGAAGTAACCTTATTCTGACAGGATATGTAGATTCTCACTTCCAATTAGATGTTAATTCAAAGAAATCAACTTCTACTTCTATATCTGTTTTAAGAGGTAGAGCACTAGTCTAGAGGAGTATCAAGCAATCTTATGTTGCCGATTCAACTATCGAGGCTGAGTATGTTTCTAACTATGAAGTAGCAAAAGAAGCAATCTAGCTCCGCAAGTTCCTGAATGATTTGGAGGTAGTTCCTGAGGCAGAAAAGGTCATTACACTTTATTATGATAATAGTGGGGCTGTGGCTAATTCTAAAGAACCTCAAAACCATAAAGCTTCCAAACACATTAAGAGAAAGTATCATCTCATGAGGGAGATAATACAATGTGGTGAGGTGAATGTGGTAAAGATTTCTACAAAGCAAAACCTTGCCAATCCATTTATGAAGACGCTGTCTCAAAAGAGTTTTGAGGGTCACATAGCAGGGATGGGAATGAGGGATATGTCAAGCTTGCTTTAGGGCAAGTGGCAGATTGTTGGAGTTATGTAAATATAGTTCCTAGAAAGCAAGTGTATTTAAATATAACTTAATTTTCTTCCAGTTACTTTTGCAATGAAAAATATTTGTTAGTAATAAAACAAAAGATTTTGGTTATATTTGTATGAGCATTATATATATCTAGTCATAAGGTATCAAGATTCTTTTATAAGTGATATACATGCACATGGAGATGTATGGGAAACATGTATATTATTATAATTGAAATGAGTTGATTCACAATTGAATAATCAAGTTGGTCACTTCATTATGGTTTAGACTGTAGTGTTACAATTTATCTCCATGCAAGTAAAACAGTTTGCGTCAAGGCAATGATGAGTTTCATATCATGATAGTAGTTGACTATCGATAATGGCTCTATTAAATGGATCTAGAATCAAGTATGTTTTAAAGAATAAAGTGGGTCGTTACTTTAATCTTAAAAAATAGACCATAGCATTCTGTTATTACAATCCACAATCTTGATAAGTGGTGAACTCACATGTGTCTCATTATAATTCTTGATCTAATCGGGATGGATTTGTACAAAGTATCAACCCAGTGTCTACATGTTGGAATTATTAAGTGAAACATGTATCAGGGAACATTCACTCAAATAAAGAGTTTATAGTGATATCATCATTTTTAGATGTTTTTATGGAGTTTGGTGATTAAACTGGCGTTAGTAGTTTGATGGACTAACTATCCATCAAGTCTTAGCACCAAGATGAGATCTTGTGTGTTAGTCACCATATAGAGTAAAATGGGAGATTCAGAAGGAAAAACCAACATAAGGGTAAGACGGTAATTTTACCCTTTATTGGTGGATGGCTATAATATGGTTCATTATAAAGTTTGCAATTGGACATCTTATTTGCAACATGTATTATCATAATGCTTAGTAATTCAAGAGTTCAACCAATTGTCTTTCATGGAATGACATGTGATTAATAAGATGGAATTAATTTAAATAAGATTAAATTTTCTGGGCTTACTAGAGCTTGAATTATATAAGTCCAATTAGATTACCCATTTGGCTTCTAGGAAGGTTATAAAGCAAAGTAAGAAACATAAATAGAGGTTTTAAAACCCATCCTTGGGCTTACTTTAATTAGAAGCCAAAATGAACATTTAATATTGGGCTTAACTTTGCTTTGATTTGATTAATTAGATTAATTAAATTAAAACAAAGTTGTAAAAGAAAAAGGGAGGGCATATTTCGATTTTTTATACCTAAATGTGCAGCTGCAAATTTAGCATTGAATTGCTAAATTAAAGATAGTTTTTATCATGTTTTATCATCATAAAATGGAGTAATGATCTTATCATTGAATGGTTTAATGGTTGTCTTTTAATGATGGCATGTAATGTAACCTTCTAGCATTCATTTCATTAAAGAAAGGAAAAGGTGCATTTGATGTATTTTTTCTTCCTTCTTTCATCCATAACTGAAAATGAGAAGGTCTCATTTAGGTTATTGGTCTTTTCATATGGCCATCCTAAACAAATGAGAAGAGTCTCATTTATTGGCTTCTTTATGATTGATTAAAGAATGAAGTAATGCGTTGGATGCACATCACATCTTTCTTTCATAATAACTGAAATTGACAAGGAGAGGGAGAAAGTTTCTTGCATTTTGTTTTTTGACTCACTCTCTCCTCTCATGTATGCATAGCCAAAACTTGAATGAGAAGAGTCTTATTCTTGGCTTCTTTCTACCAAGAAAAATCTCCTCAAAATTTTTCTTCTCCTTTCCCACCAAAGGATCTTGTTAACCAAGTTATC
This sequence comes from Erythroxylum rotundifolium, assembly GCA_027563915.1. NCBI lineage: Eukaryota > Viridiplantae > Streptophyta > Magnoliopsida > Malpighiales > Erythroxylaceae > Erythroxylum > Erythroxylum rotundifolium. The sequence continues at coordinate 7,411 of JAOSBO010007705.1, forward strand.
CAAGAAGAACAAGCGGTAGATCGGATTGGTCGGGATACAACAACAAGGAGATGATACATTGACAAATGAGAGGATACAAAGGTTAGGAGTCAAAGTTGTAGCAAGGAGTCGGCATATTTCTACCACCTTGTTCTTATGTAAATTATTTTCATTATATTATATCATGCATAGCTGAAACATGTTGATTTGGTTATGTTATTTCCGCTACATTTTTTATTTCAAAAAAGTTTTGAAATCTACTATTTAACCAAATCTTGTATGCTTTCGTTTTCGATCCAACAAATACATTAAATAGTGAAACACTCTAGATCTTGTAATTTTGAAGGCATTTGACTTGATACAATGGAACTATAATTTTTAGTCAATGTAACCATCTGACTGTCTTCCCAAATGCATTTATGTGTGAGTATATCCTTCAAAAACTTTGCATACTTTGACATGCTCTCCAACGCCTCTGCCAATGACAAACTAATCTGTAAGTTCTTCAAATTTTTCAAAAACTTGGAAAACAAGGTATCCACTTGATGTTGTTTCACTCTCTGTGGATATGGAAGTTTGGGTTTGTACAGTGGTGGTGGTACATAAGGCCTTCCTTCTTCTTTTTCTTCTTCTATCTCTTTACCTTTCTCTTTTTCTTAAATGTCCTTTCTAACACTTGGTTTTTTCATCTGCTTGCCACTTCAAAACATAACAGCCTTGAGCTTCTGCTTTGGAATGGACTTAGTATTACTCGATAAGCTATCTGCACTTCTAGAAAATAAGGCAATAGCAACTTGACTCACCTAAACTTCCAAGTTATGGATCGATGAAGCATGGTTCTTTACAATCTGATCAAAATTTTCCTTAATCCTCTTCTGACTTTCCTCCTAGCTTGCAAACATTATTTTCTTGTTCTCTTCTTAAACTGCTAGTTTAGAACCAAAAATCTCCATAAATTTGTCCAACTTGCTCTTCGTCAAATCGATTCGATCTTGCTAAACTCCTAAAAGTCCTTATGATCTTGCTTAGTTACCTGCATTGTTATTATTCTAAGAAAAATTCAGGTGGTTTCTCCACCTCGGATTATAACTATTTGAATAGGGATTATTACCTTTCTGAGGCTGCCCCACGTAGCTTACCTGTTTGAAACCACCGACTCCTAATAGAAAACACTCCACTGAGCCATGGTTATTCTGACCATATAGCTCACATTGCATTTGCATCGCCTTTTCCATAGAAGTGGATACTCCTTGCATGTTGTTAAGTGGCTTTGTAAGAGTCGTAATTCGAGCCTGCAAAACAGTAACAGAGTTAATAGGTATCATACCTTTTTTATCTTTCTGTCCTTGTCTGCTCCTCTTGTTAGACCACATATAGCTGTTGCTCGCTAACTCCTCTAAAAAAATCATGAGCTGCTTCCACAATCTTCCTCGTTAATGAACCTCCAACTGTTGCATCGATGGTTCCTCTCGTGCTCAGATTCCCTCAATTATAAGATGTTTGCTGTAGGAACTCCCTCGAACAGTTGTGATGGGGACAACTTCTCTGTAATTTTTTAAATCTCTCCTAAGCTTCATAAAGGAAAAGAGATTCCCCATCATTCTATTGGAAATTCATGATCTCCTTGATAATCCGCATTGTCTTCGTCAATAGAAAGTATTTGGTAAGGAATGTTTAGGCAAGCTGCTTCCAAGCAGTAATCTGTCCAGCATTTAGCAAGTTATACGATGCCTTCGCCCAATCTTTCAATATGAAAAAAAATAATCTTAGCTTCACTATGTCATCGAACATTCTGTTGAACCAGAACCTGTCGCAAATCCAAAAAGAATTGGTGATGTGGGCATTCGGATCCTCATTGGATAATTCATAAAACTGCACACTATTTTGCGAAATGTTAAGAAGTGTTGGATTTATCTCAAAATTGTTCGCTTGAACCAACGGTCTCACATCTCCTTAAACACTAAATCCTGGCCTCATGAAATCCATTAGTGTCCTCTCTGGTCCTCTTTGCTCTCCTTCTTTAGCCATATCTTTTTGTGAAAATTTTGGACACTTCTCCCTGATTAACTCTCTTTTGTGCTTCTTGATATCAGCAAACTCATCTTCACTAACTTCTTTGGCTCCTCACGTGGTCCTTGTGTTCATGCACCTACAATTATACAAGGAAAAGTGTCAAAACTATTAAAGCAAAGTAATATAAATTAAACAAGATGTTAAACAATCAATCCTAGGTATTGGCGCCAAAAACTTGTTGAATGTAATTCATGCAAAAAATCTACTTGTTTTATGCTCAAAAATTGCAAGTGTACAAGTCGTGACTTGTAATTAAAAGTAGATATTATTTAATGTAACTAATCTGGAAAATTAAATTAAAATTGAAAGACTCACAATGAACAATAGACAAAACCAAAATACAAAAAATCGGAATCAAGAATTTAAAGACTAGAGATTACTTTGTCCCTATGTTGTCTCCCTCCTATTTTATTAACTAAATTATGTCTCACCTAATATTTTCAAATGTATTAACTACCCTCTCTCTCAAGGTGTAGTTAATTGTCCCTAATCAAATTAAATGAAGTTAATTAAATGATCTCTCTTCAATAATTTCACCAATTTAGCTAATTATTAAACTACACTATGGGTGATCCATTGATTTGAACAAGATCTCTCTTCTAACTAATTAATTGACATGAAAATTGTAAGTTGATAGGTTACCAACTCTCGTTGTACAATCCTACATAAATATTCTTACTCACTCTCTCAACAATCATCATACTTATTGCAAGATAGAAATAAAATCAACAATCATCAAAGACATTTTCATTCAATTCAATAAAATAGGAGTTTTACAAAAATAGTTTAAAAGTAATCCCAAAAACTAAATCAGCAACTCATGCTCTCCGTAACATCATAAACACTCAAATATTCCATTCTACAAAGATTGGAAGAGATAAAATTGATAGAAAATTGAATAAAGAAATTCCTTCTCTTCTTTGCCAAAATCTAGAATCTTTTTTGTTGATGTCTTATTTTCCTAATCTTGATGATAATCCTTGACTTTAATCCTTCCTCTAGACTCAAAACTTATGTTCTTCACTCAATGAGGCTCTCTTCTACATAAGGGTTTCGTCCTTTCTCAACCTCGGAGGCTTAATTTATCTTTTTATGGTCTAGAAACCCTAAGTTTAATTAAACTGCATAATGTCTCAGATTAAATTTCCCACAATTATGGGAATTGGCATGATTCCAACGATAGTGGGAATTGGCAACAAAATGTCTCCTCTTCTCTTTTCCTCTTTATTCCTTAACTCCATCTCCAAGTTGTTCAATCTTCCTTACTACATCAAAATAATCTTCTTACCCTAAATTAACATCAAAAACAAAAGAACATCAATGAAGATCAAACTAAATGAAAACATACAAAATGAATCCTAAATTACAACAATATTGAACTATTGTGTAAGACACACATGCCAATTACGTAAAAAAACATAGACTAATTCACAACTATCAATATGTCCATTTGTTCATCCACTATTTGCATGAAATCAACTCGATCTACACCTTCAATTTATCCTTAATGATCATAATATATCTTTATATTTAAACAACTTATAAAGATATCCATTCTTCATCCACGTTACATATACTCAACACCATTTATTTACCATTTCACTTCTTAAACTATCATCAAAACATTTCTATCAAGCAAGCCATGAAGAACAAGAATACACTTACTTGATTAAACTCCAAGCTTCTTCAAATCACGTAAAAACCCTAGCTCGCCATGCATATACAATCATCAACTTTCTAGGGTGGATTAGGTTAGGTTTTAGGAACAAAATGAAGAAGACAAAGATCTTGAAGTAGCTAGTGATGAAAGATAATAGTAAGGATCAACATGGAATGGGTGAGAAAAGAGTGTCCTAGATGAAGAAAATGAAGAAGAGAAGACCGAAAATGACGATGAGAGTATTTGGACAAAAGGGAAAAACAAAAGGAAGATGGTCATACAAATGAAGTAACCAAAGTGAGGTGTGCGGCAAGTGGCTTGACACTTATCACTTGCCACATGTCCTCCTTTTATGGTTTCCAATGGATCTTTTAGTAACTAGTCCATTTTTCTTCAAATTATAATCTAATTATCTCCCAATTTTCTGTAACACTTATCAATAAATCCTAAAGTCACTGGTCAATAATTTCTACTACCATAAGTCATTTATTACTACTACCATGAATCAATTGTCTTGCCACTTAGCATTTTTCCTAGTTCAAAAATACCCAAAATTTTGGAAATCTCACAAATTGTCACCAAAAATTCTAAATCAATAATTATCCTCACCAAATTAAAAATCAAGACGTAAAACTCACTATTCACATCATAATCACTTTAAAATTCTTTATACACAGAAAATGTCAATTGACTGCATGTACAGTCAATAATGGTAAGCATGAGCCTGAAACACAATTTCCTAGTTTCTCATTGTTATTTCTCATTTATAGAAATCTAAGGTTCTAACCCTTAGTATGGGAAAATGGGATATTACTCTTCCCAATTTACACAAAAGAGGAAGGTATTCATTTCCAATCTCTCAATGTTAAACAAATTGTAGTCCCAACATATTTTGATTTTGATACACTTGATGGAGTAGAATAGCAGGATAGAGTAGAGAACTTAGTAGAAAGAATTCAGTGGGCAAAGTTCATACACTTCCAATATCCTGTCTACCAGGAGTTCACTTTAGAATTCTTCACTTCCCTGTATTACGAACCTAGTCACCCTAAAGAAATGTGGTTTAGGTTACAAGGATGAAACTATGAGTTGAACATCGAATTCATGTGCGATATTTGTGGGTTCACCAAATCTTCCATTACTGATCAACACGATAATTTTTATGATTTTTGCTATTGGAATGAGCTCATTAGGTTAGAGCGATTCGATACTAAAAATGCCCACAACAACATCATAAAAACCCAGGAGCACTTGTTATTACACAAATTCATGTGTCAGTTGGTTTTTGATAAATTAGAAACCAAAAAGTTCTCAACAAAAGAACTTTTCTTGTTGTGGTGCATAGATTAAAACATCCCAGAATGCACCTCCACATATGTGTTGAACACTATTGATACAACTCTACATAAAAAGGAGTAACAATTTAGGTATGGGTTACTTGGTTTCCACCATTGCTGATCATCATCGTCTATGGCGTGCTAAAATCTTTAAGTCCAAAAATCTTTAAGTCCCATAACATGGAACTTCAAGATATCAACCAAAAGACGCATGTGAAGATCAAGGCTAGTTAGGCAAGTTCGAGTACAGTGCTACCTCAGTAGGCAGAAGAGGACTCGACAAGTGAGGAGTCCAAAGAGGAAGGCGACATAGACGAATTGGGATGGAAGAAAATGCTCGATACAATAGCCACGAAGACCAAGGTAATTACTGTTAGACCCGAACTTTTTCGGAAGTTAGAATTATAAAATGAGAATTTGATGGCATTTCTTCATGAGTAAAAATCATAATTTTTTAGTTAATAATTTTTGGAGTTTAATTAGGTATATTATTATTTACAAATGGTTGTATGGATTAAATGGAAGTGTTAAAACTAAGTTAAGAAGTTAGAAGATACTAAATTAAATATAGAAGGGCAAGTTTGGAAATGATAGAGTTTGTGGAAAGAATAGAGTTTATCTTAGAATAATAAGAGAAGTACTAGTATATGTGCGTGAGGGAAGAGCTAGAAAAAAATAAAAAACAGACAAAAGAAAGAATTCGTGTAAGAAAGAAAGAAAAAGAGAAATCATAGAAGAACCTAGAAGAAACTAGAGAAGAGAGAGTCATGTAAGGGAGAGATATATTTGAGAGGTTAGGAA
>JAOSBO010007722.1:0-13259 GCA_027563915.1 Erythroxylum rotundifolium
GGATTGAGAGCTATGACTTTGTTTTTATGATGCACTTGATGATAGAGTTGCTTGGGTTAACAAATGATTTGTCAACTATTCTACAACAAAGGGATCAACATATTGTGCAAGCTATGTCTTCGATTGATACAACCAAAAAGACATTGCGCAGTTTTAGGAAGAACGAGTGGAACCAATTTTTGGAACAAGTTGAAAGGTTTTATGTGGCTAACTCCATTGACGTCATTAATATGGAAGATGTCATCAAATCTCGTGTGCGTACGAAGCGGGATGGTCGTGTAACTCATTATCATCATCATAAGGTGGAGATTTATTATGAGGTAAGTCTAATGTCTACAATTCATTCAAATATTGGATTTGACTGTGAGATTTATTGTATTTTATCTACTCCCTTTGATTGTTTACTTAACATTGGTAGGTTCTTGATTTAATTATTCAAGAGATGAAGCATCGGTTTCCAGAAGCAAATACAAAATTTCTTACTTGCATGAATTGTCTTAGTCCAAAGAACTTCTTCGCTAATTTCAATGTTAATAAATTGGTCCGTCTCTCAGAACTTTACCCGGATGACTTCTCTTGGAGTGAACGACTGACCTTCCTTATCAACTTAGAACTTATATTAATGATATAATTGACAAGGCCAAATTCTCCAATATTGAAGATCTTGGAAATCTAGCAAAGATTTTGGTTGCTTCTGGAAGCGATAAAGCTTTTCCGTGGGTGTATTGTTTAATTGAATTGACGTTGATCCTTCTAGTTGTGACAGCATCTGTCGAAAGAGTGTTTTCTGCAATGAAACTTGTAAAAAATGATTTGCAAAATAGGATGAGAGACGAATGGATGAATGATATAATAGTGATATACAATGAGAGAGAAATCTTCAAAAAAATTGATAATGAGACTATTTTACAGCGGTTTCAAGCCACGACGACTTGCCGAAAACAATTATCATCTATTAGCTCTAATGTCTCTAAAAATGTGTAAAGACATTGTAATTTGAATATTTTAGTTAACTTCATTTATGGATGTAATTTGTGAAATTATTTTTTGAATTAATTTTGAATTTGCCGGAAGTCTTTGCTGCCAGTACTCCATCGCTATCCAATTAGCCCCGACTTCACCACTATCCACTGTGCTTAGTTAATATTTTGAGTAGGTAAATTATTTTTAGTTGATTTGACACTCACCATAAGCCTTCAGATTTGTTTCACTTTAATTGCTTTTCTGCCATAACTTTGAATTTTTTGAAATGCTAAAAGTTTCTTATTTGAATTTTGGAAAATACAGCCAACTCATTCGACTATAATCATCGTACTTACCTCCCCAAAAGGGACTCACTCTTCATGGGTTTGCATAAATCATTATGAACTAGTTCTAGAAGTTCAGTTGCTCGCCTAGCTTTTCCAACTAGAAAAACCTTCTTCGCTTGTTTGCTAAGCACAAATCCTTCATATAGCTTCCTTTGTGTAGAGATCAAGGGGAGGTTATTAACCATCTGCTTATTTCTCAACAATTGTAAACCCTTGTTGTTCAAGTGACCATACCTCAAGTGTCATAGCTCACTGCCATCTATCTCTTCGTTAAACAAAGCTACCTCTGTGTTCACAGAACAATCCAAAGGAAGCATTCTATTTGAAGACATATCAGCATGAGCAAGCACTTTTCCAGATTTCCTATTCTTTATCACACATCGTGATCCTGTAAATATCATAGAGTATCCACATTCAACTAGTTGACTTGTTAATCCTAACCTTATGTGCTTGCAATGAACCCATTAATACATCAAACGAAACATGGACAGATCTTTGGACTCCTTTATTGCTGCTACGACGTGATCAAACTTAGATGTTAAACTACTTAAAACTTTGGCAACTACTATTTCATCATTAATTTTTTCTTCATAAGATCTCATCTGGCTCATAATAGCAGAAATAAGTGCTAAATACTCTTTTACAAACTCATTACCGTTTATATTAGAAGTTTCAAATTCACGTCAAAAGGACTGGAGCTTAACGGTGATTACCTTTGTTGATCTTTGGAATTCTGTTTTCAGGATAGACCATGCTTGCTTGGCGGTAGTTGTTGTAGCTATTTGCGGGAAAATTGCTTCATCTATTGCTTACTGGATAAAAAACAACGCTTTGATGTCTCATTTCTAATTTTTCTTCTATCTTGTCTCATCATCATCACTTGTTTTTGCATAACCGTTCTCTACATAATCCTAAGGATCTTGAGATTTGAACAATGTTTTCATTTTTATGCTCCAATGCTCGTATAAATCTCCCTTGAAGATTGAAATTTGTGGTGCGGACAAACTAACTACATTTGAGTTTACATCCATGTTTGAAAAATCAAGTTCTCAGTTCAGAAGGAACGTAGCTCTAATACCAAAATTGTTGGAGAAAATGGCCATGAAAGAAGAGATAAATATACTGCTGAGGAAAATAGTAACGAAAGAGAAGAAACAATACTGCTAATCATTCATATTATTACACGTGAATAGGAGCCTATTAATGGACTTTACAACCTAACAGAGACAGAAACATGACGGGAACAAGAAAACAGAAACGTGCTGGGAACAAAAAACAGAAACGTGCTTAAAACTGAAAGATTGTTGAGCAAATCTCAACATTATCTTAACGTTCTACCTATCTCTAAAAAATTCGACGCTATCATCTACGCCATGATCTACCTTATTTGACGACTAAATGAAGGAACAAATCCCTAAAAATTTGAATTAACTACTTCTTCCAACAAACTGATGGGTCTAGTCACAACAATTATGTCAAAGATCTCTTTAATCCTACAATGATATGATTAATATACTAAATTATTTAAATATAAGTTTATAATAATTACAATTTTGAACTAGTCTAGTCCAAGAAGGAGATTGCTATAATTTTAGGGGAAGTTACATATATATATTAATAATTATATGTTGTAAGTTATTATTACAAGGTTTGGTCCAAGATTTAAAGTAATCTAATAAGGTTTTAGATTAATAGACCTAAATCATATAATAAAGGATAGAATATTATATTTATAGAAACCCTAATGTTATATTCTCTCCTATTATGAACAAATTAGGATTAAGCGCTTTTCATGTACTGCTAGCATTATATATTAATAAATGTTTATGGTCATTAACTAAGAGTTTTTAGGAGTTTCTTTTTTTATATTATATTATTGAAAAAGACAGAAAACTTGTAAGTATTTTTTAAAAAACCCAAAAACTAAAAAGAATCGTAACACATTAATTACATAATGAATTTATGCACGTTTCTCATTCAAATTTATTTATCTACTTTCATATTATACATTTTATATTAAAATTTTGACATGTTGAACTCCAGAAGTATAAGTCACTGGCATCCACCGATTCTTTGTGAGTCTAAGTTGGCAACATCAGCCGGAAAGCAGTTCGGCAGGCATTTGATATAAGTTGGGCCACAAAGCATTTTCGTTGAAATAAATCAGACATCCCAACTTCATGAAAGGAGTTACGTCCAAGAATCTGAAAAGTTGCACTTCAATGAACTGTTCTGATATTAGCAGAAGAACTCAAAATCACGAGAGAGAGGCTTCAAAGTCCAGAAAGAGAAATCGGTACTTTAAGACACCAACTCGATAGCAATAGCCCCTCTGAAAAAGCCCGCAGTTTGCGAGATCAGCTTGCTTTGGAAATAAAGATATCAGTAGATGGAAAGCGAGGGCCAATGAAGCAAACGGGGAGATCTCCGAACTCCAAGAAAGAATTGCGAGATTGAAAACTAGTTTGTCTGAACGGGATCGTGAAATTAGAGATTTGAAAATAGCAGTTTCTGATGCAGAAGAAAAGATCTTTCCAGAGAAGGCACAGATTAAGGCTGAAAATTGGCAGATTGTCGAAAGAAAGGACTCACTTGGGGGAGCAGATCAGAGAATGGGAGTCACGTACTCGTTCTTTAAGGGATGAGCTTAGAATAATGAAAGTTGAAAAAACAGAAATAAAGGGGAAACTCAACTTCGAAACCGACAATTGAACGCAAACATTTCTGAGAGAGATGAACCCATAAGAAAGTTAGATAAAAGCCTTGGTGATTTAATGTTGACGAGGGATGAGCTGTTAGAAACAGAGATTAGTGGATCAAGAAAGAATATCAAAGAAACCTCTCTGTTTTTCGTTAGTGCAGAATAATTCTAATATAGAAATACAAAACAACTTTTGGACTTCTCAAGAAACTAAACACATTAAAATCTATTTGATAACCGACTCTTAACAACATATTTATTTTGCGTTTATATTTTCAACACTCCCTTTTAAACTCAAAGTCTGCCAAGCCTTGCTCTCAGTCTTGCAAAATCTTCAGCCTTCAATGCCTTGGTGAATATATCTGCAATTTGATAATGAGACATCACATACTTGAGCTGCACTTCTTTCTTGCTGATATACTCTTGTATAAAATAAAATCTTGTATTTATGTGTTTGCTCCTATCATGAAAAAAAAGGATTTTTTCCAATGAAATTGTAGATTTGTTGTCAACAAAAATCTCAGTAGCTTCTTCTTGTGATATATACATCTTTTTAAACAATTTTTCAACCTTACAGTATGACAAACACAAGTAGTAGCAGCCACATACTCTGTTTCACATGTTGAAAGGGTAATGATGAGTTGCTTATTTGAACTCCAAGTAAATATAATATCTCCAAGTCTAAGTAGAAAACAATCATTATCACTGTATCCATCCAGATTGCAATTCTTGAAAGATGAATAAAACAAGCCATAATCAAGACTTCCTCTAACATATCTCAAATCCTTTTACCAGCCTTAAAATGAGTGATAGTTGGAGACTTAATAATTCGACTAATAATTCCAACTCTATAATGAATATTAGGTCTAAAACAAGTTAAGTACCTCAAATTTCCAACAAGCTTTCATTACATAGTTGAATGTATCTTTTCACCATCATCAAATCCTGACAGCTTTACTCCACATTCAATTAGTATAGAAACCGATTGACAATTTTCCATGTTGAATTCTTTCAAAATCTTCATTACATAATTCTTTCGTGAGACAAAAATGTCTTCATCAGATTGCTTTTCAAGATAATAGGACATAAGCCTTATATCAGTCATCTCAAATTTTGCAATCATCTCATTTTAAATTCATCAAATAAGGCTAAATTATTTCCTGTAAAAATCAAATCATCAATATGCAAACAAACAATTATCATATCACCATTCTCCTTTTTCTTCATATAAAGACCATATTCATGTGGACATTTTATGAACTCCTTTTGAGAAAAGTAATTATCGATGTAGTTGTACCAACCTCTTGGTACTTGCTTTAAATCATACCAGGCCTTCTTCCGCTTTAACACTTTAGCTTTATGACCTTTGACAACATATCCAGGAGGTTGTTCAACATAAACATCCTCTTCCAAGTGTTCATTAAAAAATGCATACTTGAAATCCACTTGACAAATTCTCCATTTGTTTTGTGCAGCCAATGCCACGATTAATCTGATTGTTTCCAAATGAGCAACTGGAGCAAAGACTTCATCATAATCAATGCCTTATTGTTGGCTATAACCTTTAGTATCCAATCTAGCTTTACACTTCTCCACTTCTCCTCTTTCATTTTCTTGATTTTGTAAATCCATTTGAGAACAACAAGATGCTTATCTTTTTGGAAGAATTTCCAATCTCCATGTATCATTTTTGTGAATGGAATTTATTTCTTCATCCATGACCTCCATTTTTGACCTTTTATTGCATCTTCAAAGTTTAATGGTTTTGCACCTACAAACAAACAAAAGAGAGTAGAATTGTTGACTTCATTAGTGTCTGAATAAATTTTTAGAAAACTTCTCATCTTTTAAGGCCTTTAGGAGGAGCTTGAAGGGCTCAAATCGATATAAGTTGCTACTAGAAAAGACACTCTAGGAGACATAGGGTGTTCATTTTCATTTTGAATAAAATCAACATCAAACATTGGGAGAAAGTTGTAATCTTCCTCTTGATTTTCCTAGTTCTAGCAATCATCTTCATCAAACTTGACATCTCGACTAACAACAATCTTCTTGCTTTTAGGATTATAAAGTCTATAACCCTTACCCTTTGCATAATAGCCAATGAACACAAGCTTCTTAATTTTATCATCTAGCTTTACTCTTGTTTCACCAACAACGTAGCATATGCAACACAACCAAAAACTCTTAAATGAGAAAGATTTTGTTTTTTTACCGCTCCATGCCTCTTGAGGAGTAATTTTCTGCAAGCTTTTTGTAGAACACTTTTTACTCAAATATACCTCTCAAAATACATCTTCTACCTATAATTCTTTAGGCATGTGTTTGCTCTTTAACATACTTTTAGTTAGGTTAAGAATGGTTATGTTCTTCCTCTCTATAATACCATTTTGCTTTGACGACCTTGGGACCGTCAAGAATCTTTTAATTCTATGAGATTTGCAGAAATCATTAAATTGTTTAGAAGTGAGCTCACTATCTCTATTTGTTCTCAATGCTTTAGTTAAATAACCATTTTCATTTTCCACTAGCAATTTGAATTTTTTAAAGATCTCAAAAGCTTCGGATTTCTCCTTTAAAAAATAAAAACAATAGCATATACTTGCTCTTACTAAGAGAGAGAGGATTAATTGGTCCATATATATCAATATTTACAAGTTGGAGTGGCTTTGATGATCTTGAAAATGACTCCTTTGGAAAGCTATTTCTTAAATGGTTCCTATAAATACAAATTTCACAAATTTGATTTGGATGATCAATAAGAGGCAAGCTATGCACCATATTTTCTTCCACCAATTACTTCAAACTATCAAAGTTCTAATGTCCCATTCGTTGATGTCAAAGCTAAGAAGAATTGACCCTATAACAAGGTAAAAATTTAGCCACATTTTTAAAATCGTTGCTAAAAGTAATCCTTTGGAAATGATTTTGAAAATTGTCATAAAAAGGTAAGCGTTTGATGACGATTTTATTAATCGTCACCAAATGAGCTAGAAAATCATCACTAAAGGGGTCCACATTTTATGATGCTTTTACAAATCATTGCAAAATGTTGACCCTGTAGTGACATTTTCAAAAATGTCACAAAATATTGACTTTTTAGCGGCGATTTGAGGAAATCGTTGCCAAAAGGGCCCTAATTTAGTGCCAAAGGATCACATTTATTGACCATTTGGCAATAATTTTTCAAAAATTTGTTGACAAATTTGGCGAAAATTTTTGAAACGGTCCTAAAATGTGAAAAATAAGGAGGGAATTAAAATAAGAATGGCACTTAAAGAGAAAAGCCCTAAATCCTAAAACGCCCATCTCTCATCCTTTGCTCTTTCTTTCCTTTTCCTCTATGAAACCAAAGGGCGTTTAGGCCCCAAAGCAAAAAACACCCATCTCTCATCCTCCACTCTCAGTGCAGAGGATATCCAAAAGCGTCTTGTTTGGCCTTCTTTTTCCTCTTCCAAACTCTCCCTTTCTCTGTAAGTATGTGTTGTTGTGTATGTAGATGTTGGTTTGTATATTCTAATGTCCTGATTAGTGTTTGATTTATATGTTTATATGTCACAAAATTAATGCAGTGTTGAAGGTGAATTTGACACAGTTCAATGTTAAATCGGAAGAAACCAATAAGACAATGAAGAGGATGAAAAGTAAGTTAAAAGACTACTTGGATCCAATTCTTCTCTCCAAAATTGCAGATGAGATCTAAGAGAGGGATTTGGTGCTTTGATTGGTTGGTTAAGGAAGTTGAAACTATTCACGAGAACTTCAAGGCTTTCAATCTGGAGACTTGTACTTAATTCGAGTAGTTTGAACAAACAACATCAAAACTTTTCAAGGGTGAAGGATAAGCATAACTTGGTGTAGGATAAGACTTAGCAAAACACTTTCTTCTGTAGATTGTAGTGCAATAGGTGTTCTGTTTGTTAAAATGATTTAATTCTGTATATGAATTGAATATCTACTCCAAACGTGAGCTTAGTCTTGTTGGACTCTTTTTGAATTAGCACATAACCTACTCACTGAGTTCGTCAAACTCATCCTAATTTGCAACATATTTTTCAGGTGTTGAGGATACCTAAGGCCTAAGGTAAACTAGTAGAGGTCGTAATTGTCAATTTTGGGCATTAGGAATGGCTCAAAGATCTGGTCAATTGATTCTGAAAAGTCTAGTTAGAATGCTTTGATCTATCATCCAGTTTCATGTTGTACATATTATATAGGGGTGTGAACCTTCACATGTTGTGTATTAAGTATGTTTGAATTATGAGTGTAATAACATAATGCATGCTTATGTTTATGAACCAAATGCTTTCCTTAAAATGACATTGTATGTTTACATTCTACATTATGCCCTGATAAGTGATGTGACTTCTCTAATATACCATTCCCGTGGGATGAGAGTGTTTGGATGTTCCCCATAATTTCAGACACATACCCTATGAGAGTGGTATGTTACAATACAAATCTTATTGAGAATAAAACCCCAGATATCAGTGTTTATTAATTCAAATGGAAACTTTAAGTGAGGTACATGTGTAGGAAATGAAGTTCTATTTTGTTTTTCTCTAGGAGAAACAAAACATGGTTTACAATTTGTTAACTTCATTCTAGGAATGAATGAATGTAAAGAAAAAAATCTATTAGTAGATAGATATCCTAATCTATAATGTCATATACCATAGGATTCCGTAGAGCTTGATGTAGAGAATGTTATAGGAATGGCTGACTTTGGAATTGGAGCACGAGTAGATGAATTCAAAGCACCAAGGTGAGTGCCTTGCTGTAAGCATTACAGTCCTTGCTCTTGCCTAAGCTAGTCCAATGGTCATCCATGAGGAAAGAGTCATTTTAGATAGTTGTTTCTTATAAACCCTTTATCATTTTCATGTTTAGTTAATATAAGATACTTTTATCACTTTCCCTCAACTGCAATTGAAGCTGGACATCCAGTTGTCAATTGAAATGAACGCAGCGATAACCGGACCGGACTGTTGGGACTGGATATCTAAATAGACAATCGAAAAATTAATAATCTAGGCCAAACTTGTTCTTATACCACATTAGAACTGACAATTATCAAGTTCGTAGAGATAAGAAGAAAGATTTCTCAATTATGTCAACTAGTATGATTAGAAGCTTAACTGTATCTATTTATACGATACAATTATTATCCTATTGTATCAGTTGTTTACATGTCCTCTTGAGTAATTTTTCAACTAACTAACAAATGTTAAACTAATTAACCAAAATGTTAATTATAATTTACAAACTTTGCTGTTACCATGAGTCTCTGTGCATCTACTGCTACTCCTTTAACACTATGGTTTAAGGCAGGAACCAAGATGCTGGTTCTCCAAACTTACCACTGCTTTAAAGCGGTATGGATTCACACAATCTCACTCTAACTATTCTTTACTTACCATGCAACGTGGAAAGATGCAATTGAATATTTTATGGACGTTTAATGATCTGGTCATTGCGGGAAATAATGGAGCAGCAATTTGCAAATTCAAAGAACAGTTATCACAATGTTTTCATATAAAGGACTTGGTGTTTTAAAATTTTTTTGGGATTTGAAGTTTCTATATGTAAGGAAGGAATTTTCTTCTGTCAACGCAAATATGCATTGAACATTATCAGCGAAGCAGAGTTTGCTGCTGGGTGCGCGGCCTAATGGGTTTTCAATGGAACAGAACCATCAATTATCTATGACAAAGGAAAATTGTTGGCAGATCCAGAAAAATATTTGAGGTTTAATCTGTCTGACTCTTACATGGCCAGAGTTGTCATATGGAGTGCATATCCTTGCACAGTTTATGCAGTGTCCGCAAGAAGAACACTGGGAAGCGGCACTGCATGTGGGGCGTTATTTGAAGCGCAATCCAGCACAATGAATTCTTGTGACTCAGATTGAGCGAGTTGTCCATTGACCGACGTTGCCTCATTGGTTATTTTATTTTATTGAGCAACTCTCCCATTTCCTAAAACCAAAAGCAGCTGACGATTTCAGTCATCTGCTGAGGCAGAGTATAGGTCCAAGCCATCAACGACTTGTGAATTGAAGTGGCTCAAAGGTTTAGTCTCGTCCCTTGGAATGATGCATTCTGGACCTATGAAGTTGTACTGTGAGATGCAGGATGGTAACATTGCAACTGCTCATGTTCGAAACTGAGAATAAATATTTTCACCAAAGCTTTTTGCAAACAGTAATTCAAATACATCGTGTGCATGTTGGTCATTTGTGACCTTCCCGCTTCAACTTGAAGGGACATTCAGAGTTGATCCTGAGGTTTTGTAAGTTTGGGGCGAAAGAGAAAATATGGGCCCCTTAACTTTATCTCTATGTGCAAGAAAACAATTTAATTCTTATAAGAAGCTAGAGACTCAGAATAACAGAGCAAATCAAAGAACCCCAGGCACAGGTCCAGCTCGCCCCTACCCAGGGCCAGGCTTGGGAGTATTGGAGATTATGTTAAATTGTTATATTATATCATGTTTAAATATTTGGTAGTTATTATATTTTGAGATAATCAATCTTAAAGTGCCTGACCTTTTAATATTTTTTAGTCTAATTTCTAAACTTTTAAACTTTAATAGTTCAATTCAAAACATATTTGATTAACATTATCTTGGTTGTTCATGACTTGTCCACCTATAAAATATTAGTTCCGTTAATAATTTACTTATTTATCTTATTATTAGGTAAATAGTAATGTTTTAAAAGATTCACTATTTAATTAAAATTTTAAAAACTTGACCACTAAAATTAAAAAATTCTAAAAAATTGAATGCTTTAAAATTAATTATTTCTCATTTTAGTCCGTACGTATTTTTAAAAGTGGTAACTATGGGACTTTACGAATATGTATTTATAAAGTTTTTGGGTGGTCTTGATGAAAAACAGTGTGTAAATATATTCCTGGTCTTTGCTTCTTTGGCACAGAGTCAGATATAATTCCCCTCAAAATAAATTCATTAGGCAATGTACGTTATACCTGTCAATTTGTTCTTGGTGGAATACTATGCAGATAGACCAGAATAATATGTTGTAATAGTTCTTTGTGCGTAATTATTAGCTGCTGGACATTTGTCATTTTTATACTATTGACTTGTAATGGCATTGGCAGATAAAGTCATAAAGCACGAAATAAGATTTTCTCGAGTCATCGGCAGGGTAGAATTTCCGCGCCTGGCAGGGGTCGTACCGATGATTTTATGCTTAGGAAACAGACGCTCTATTCACTGAGCCACGGGTGCTCGCCAAGGAAGTCGGTGATAAAGCAAACACATGTAAGAGACACGTAAGTTATGTGTAAAAATAATTACAAAGTACTTTTAAATTAATAATATCATGTTAATCAAAATAAGTTTATAGATAAAAGAAGTTTGTTAGTGCTCAAAAGAAAATGAAGCTGTTAATTGATAATAGTTTGCTAATGCTTAAAAAGAAAGAAGCCTGTTAAAGCTCAAAATAAAAGGAGCATGTTAATCGATAGGAGACTATTAACCCTAAAAACAAAGAAGCCTATTAATTGTTTCACAAACAAAAACCTCTTGTGATATAAAAACAGAAAAAGCTTGTTGCAAAATTGAAGGAGTTTTTTTAAAACACAAACTTGTAATGCATAAATTTTAAAGTTAAGAAGAGAGAAATAATGACACAGTTGAGTTATACTGGTTAGACTAATAATGAAGCTTACGTCCGATCCCCTTCTAACTTGAGAATTTGACTAGAAGAATCCAAGTATTAAATTTGATGAGTCTCGCTAAGCTCACAAGTACATATTTTTCAAGATTGTCCAACCTTTCAGACTCGAAGTGTTTAACAAGCCTCTATAAGCTCTCCAAAATAAATGTAAAGTAAGCTCAATGTAAGCTCTCAAAGAAAAACAATCTCTCTTTTGCTAGAGTGTTTTCATTTTCCAAGGCACAAAGAGTTTGATATAACTTTTAACAATTTTGATGCTGATACAGTATTTTCAAAATTTGTGCTTCGCAACCGCAATGACTCTTTCTTAAGTAGACATTTTCTTCAACTAGTCATTATTGCAATTTGATTCTTAGTTGACTTTGTATGTAATGAATCTTCAATATTATCTATCTTCGATATTCAGACGTTAAGAAAAATAGTTATGTCAAAACTTCAAATTAGTAAGATATTTCTGGATGTCACGAAACCATTTCTAATTAAATAAGTTTATGAATAAGATTCCTGTAAGAAATGAAGCAATTATCCTATAATTTATTTCCTTTAAAGAATAAAAAAGTTGTTTATTCAAGGAAATAAATTCAATTTAAATTTTGTGATATTGTAAAGTTACCATCAAAATCATTAAACATAAACTTTGAGCTAACAATCTGCCCCTTTTTGATGACGACACACAATAATAGATATATTTTCAAACTTCAAATAATAATAAAGATTTCTAAAGTACCTATAAATTTTGTATGTCCTAATTAGAAGGAGCCTGACTTTTAAAAGAAAGAGCTTATCATTTGTATATCATGGATTTAAACTTCACAAGCTCAACAACATTTCAGCAGCAATTAGTAGCTGAATATATCACAAATATATATCATTAAAAACAAACATATCAGTAAGGCAAGATTGAAAATATATCATAGATGCAAAGTATATCAATAACTATTCTCCCCCTTTGTCTTTATACAAAAATAGAGGAAAAAAGTAACTAAGGTGTCAAAAAAAATCACAAGTATTAAAAAGAGTGATAAAGTTATTAACAAGATTCGGAAATTTTTCATAGCAAAATTTGTATGTCAAGAAGTTGATTTTGCATGTCGTCTATCTGGCTATGCATTAGATCTTGATTGTAAAGAATTTCCTTCAGTTGTTGAAGGATTAGATAATTGGTGTTCTGGAGTACAGCAGGGGCTGATTTTTGTAGGGCAGGATCAAAGAGGTCTGCTACTCTTTCAGTTTTTTTCTCAACCCACACATTATCTTTCAGCTTGTATCCAAATTGGTAGGGAATAGAAGAATAGAAGAATAGAACTTACTAGCTGCATATCGATCTAGATTGTCAAAAGACACTTCAGAATCATTGCTGGAAGGTTCATTTTATTACACTTTAAAAGATTGTAGACCACATACGAATCTAGGAGACTACGTCTTTCTACTAAGCTACTCCTTGGAAAGATTGATGTTGGACCTCGATTTTTAAGTGGAATTTAGAAATATTAAATGAACTTGAATGAGTGTTATTATGTATATGTTTAGGTATAAATGTGAT
>JAOSBO010007754.1:0-13258 GCA_027563915.1 Erythroxylum rotundifolium
AAGTGTTTAACTGCAAAGTTAGAGAAGTATTCAAGCATTGAATTATAACTCTAAAAATGAATTTTGAATAAGAGACTCTGAGAGGCATCCAATTATTTAACATCTATAAATTGGATAAGAGACTTGGGGGACTTGTCAAGCAATAAGCTATTAACATAAATGCATTTTTAGTTATTTAAATTGAAAATTATTTTTATTTCAATTCAAGTAGTTTGAACATTATCTAAAAAATTGTTCATATAAAGTATCGATAAAGGTTAAAAATCATTCAATTATTGATAGTAAAGAGTTTTTTATCGTCATCTTCATTGCAAATTAAAATAAAATTTGAAAGATATTTGTCTTCTAAATTTTAAAATATTTTTAAAAGCCATTTAGTTTAATATACGTGAGATGAATACAAAATACTTGGCAAAAACAATTAAGGAAAACTTGATCGAATATTATAAAAGATCAAAGTTTTTTACTTAATAACATTTCTATTTTCAAAATTGCAGAATTTAATTTCAAATTTTCAAAACATCAAAAAAAATTATCATAAGGGATCATTTAAAAAATTAAACATCATCTTAGCGAATTATAAAAAAGATATTTACTAACATAAATAACCTTTAAGGAAATCCAATGTAATGTTGAACCTGTATATTATCCAAATGAACGATATAACATGAGTCCCTTATTCTATATTAATTTTATAAAGTATACATTAATTAAGGGGTCGTTTGGTTCCACTTTTGTTTTATGATTGTTGTTTTTGGTTTCTGTTTCCTATTTTTGGTTTCTTTTTTTTTAAACGAAACCTAATTGGTTGAGATTTGTAATATAAAAACTGAAAATAAAAACCTGTTTGGTTGAAAGTTGTAATAAAAAACTAAAGACAAAAATCGATTCTGTGTCAAATTCAAACTCTTCTCCATTTTCTTCTTCAAGTTTACAAGCATCACATTCTTCTTCATCTTTCTCTTTCTCTTCTTTTTTTGTATCATTAACCTTAAGACTTTCGCTTTCTTGCTTTGACTCTTCAAAATTACTACATCTTTGTTCCTCAACATCTTCTTCTTTCCAGAGGGACTTCCCTTACAAAATCTTCAATGCCCAATTAGACAACCTCATTCTCCGACTCTCCAATTCATCTCCATCATCACACTTGTTCTCGGATTTCTCCACCAAAACAACGTCATCTAGAGAAATCCCACAGTGCCTACCATTTCTACCTCCTCCATGCTGCAATGGCTGCAACGAATACCTGAACAAGAATCTCAAGGCCAACTTCTTCAGTGGCGTCGCTCACTTATCACACCCTACCGTGATCACCTGTGACATATTTAGACATCCATCCACACCCACCGAGACCAACGACCCAATATCATGAATCCTTGTCCCTAAGCACAGATTATGCACCCCAAGAAAAGCCTCCCTTTTCACAATAACAAATCAACCTCAGACCTAGCTTTCTTTCCTTGTTAGTATACACAAAAAAGTTACGAAGTTAAGGCACATCCCAAAATACAAAGAAGAGAGGCCTATAAGAAAAGGACAAATAGAGAGCATAAAAGGCTCAAAGCTTTAAGTTGTTTACGTGCAGACGCAACATTTGAAAATTTAAATGATGTCTTCTTCTTATTATTCTTATTCTTTGTCTTGCATCATCTGGTTTTTTTTCCAATTGTTGCACTCCAACATTAGATTTTCTTAGAACAATACATGCATGATCTATCTAGTGAAAAATTTCAACAAAAAAAGACATGCCAATGAAACGACGATAACATCCTAGTGAAATAATGAGTAACGTAGCAATGAAACAACACAGTCATAGTAATGCCATCGTGAAGTAATGCAAGTAACACAGTAACACAACAGTGAAGTAACGTAGCAGTGGAGAAATCCCAGAAACAAAATTGTAAAGAGATACAAAAGCAAGCGCTGATAACACAAAAACGTCTTTTTTACAGAATAACAGAGTAACAAGCTATAAAAGTAAACATGAACAAAGAATAAGAAAATTGTAGCAGGACGGCGGAGAAACGATTTTAGAAGAAAGGAAAACCTGTTTTAAAATCGTACGAAAATGTCTTTTCTACGTTTCCTTAAACATGTTGCAGTTTTTTTATTTTTAGAAACTTAAAATGGCAACAATACTCGTCCAAACATGTTTTAATGAATTCTTTACTTTTTATAAAAACTACAACTAAAAACGGGGAAAAATGGAACCAAACAAGCTCTAAGAGTTAACATATGAATAAACTAACTTAAATAACCTTTTTTAAAATAGTTTTGAATGTCTATTATGTCATTACATAAGTTGATTATATTGTATTTTCATGAAATTTTATATTATTGTATTAAATATCTACAATTTAAAATTTACACGAAGAAAATCGATTTTCAGTTTATGAACGTTTTTCTTTAATGGATTCCTTAGTGAGAGACTCTTTTTCTTCTTTTTAAGATGAATCTCTCCTTTCTTAACAAAATTCTCATCTTCTTTCATATCATGTTGGTCTTATTTTTATTCTTTTTCTCTTGATTTCTTTTTTTTCCTTTCTCCTCCTTATTGCTATTGCATATTTGCAATTGTATCTTCTTTCTTTTCATAATTTTTCAACTATTATTCTACAGACATCATGTAGCACCCCACTCCTACAAGGACCCGAACCTGACATCATGGGTGATGTCCGAGAACTTACCCCACGGGGTGGCGTGCTAAGACACTCAGTCATTCAAAAATCGGTATAAAAACCTTTTTCTTTGTTTTCTTTAAAAACCACAATCAAACTTATTATGCGGAAGTTAAGCATCACATAAGGCCCACTCTCACTCATAAACACTTTTAACCATGGTAATAAAATCAACAATAATTTCAATAGTCATTTGGGCCCTTTCACAAATGCAAAACGCTTTAATTATTTCAGAATACAATTTTATACAATAAGTTGCGGAATAAACAATTCAATACAAATTAAGGAAATGCAATGCAGACACGAACTGATCTCGACCTCTATCCTTCACTTGTATGCTGTAGGTATACTCCAGTTGCCTAACGGGGTATTCTTCTGATCCTAAAAAATATTTGCAAATTTTGAATGAGTTTTGTGAACTCAATGAGTGACCATCATTGATGGCTCACCCAGTCACATAACACATAAATAACGTTATTGCACATCTCACATTATTTCACATTTCACATGCAATACACTTAATCATTCATATTATGCATATGTAATTGACATTAGACTCAAGTTTAATTTCTTATTTTGTTGTGACCGAGTGCCTTTTTACTAGCTCATATTCCTTGTGGATACCAAGTTGTATCGATTAATGTCCCATATCCCTTAGTGGATACCGGGTACATGCACAATTGAGCCAAAGGCTCTTATCACATTTTGAGCTTTAAGCTCTTTTACTGGAAACTCTGGTCACAACTGTCTTTATCTTTCCTGCATTCATGAAATGGAATGCATCAATCAGATTTGCATGATCTCATTCAATCACTTTCCCACATCATCGGACCTTGGTCAGGCATTCAACATTAAGTTGAGAATTCGCACTTTTATTCATATGCAAATGCGCTTTCAGAACACATTTAACAATCAATTACATACACTTAGTTCATCCAATTCACATTCAATGAGCACTTCAATATTTCACTCATACAACACATTCATCGGACCTTCTGCCCGAAAACCAACACAATCAATCACATTCACACAATCATTCAGAAATCAATCAATACCAAAAAATCAAACAAAACAAATAATGGAATGAGACCATCTAGGTCTACGCACAGTACGCTCTAGATTATCATCTGCTTCCAAATTTTGGGAATGCTTGAATGCAGACACTTGACTTGTTTGAAGCTCCAGTCTCTATAAAATCACGTAACCCTAATCTCTCACACACCCACGCACATCAACTTGAACGTTGATAGGGAGGCTCAATCTTTCTTGGAATGAAAGAAAGGAATATCCAAGTATAAGTGGGGACAAACAGAGAAAAGTAAGGTTTAGCTTTAGTGAATATTTGATGAAAAGCTCTGGGTTGGCAGAAATTTTAAAGAAAGAAGTTTTAAGAAGGATAAAGACAAGGACAGTAGCTTGTCTTTCATAGGCAATAAAGATCTTAACTAGCTATGACATCTGTCCAATTCTTATCCACTTATCCACTTCCCTTTATCAAAACTCACTTTAGTATAATTTATACTTAAGTTTATGACTCAGTAATATCACTGTAATCATAAGTCATAACCTCTTACTCACTTTCAGATTTTTCCTATAGCACATCATTTCAGGTCAACTTTACGTTCTCTTCTTGACCCCGACACTAAAGTTATTTTGCAACACTTTCCTCTAGAAACATAATCCCCTATGTCTTATGTCTCCATTGACATCAAAATCATTCAATTTGGTTCTGTCCTCAATCATATTGAACCTTTTTTTCTATTGGGGCTACTAACATCACTTTTGCTATAGGTATCCGATCGAGATCGTTGTTCGATGGTTTGAAAGAGGACTTATAGGTCTATAACTTTCTTGAAGACCTTAGGAACAAATTCTATGATCTGAAGGGTCAAAGATGGACCAGACGATACAAAATGAACAATTTATAGAAGAAGAAGTCTCGGTCACTTGGGCAGAAAGCAGACGAATGCAAGAAGCAGACGAAGCAATAAGCAGATGAATGCAAAAGCAGACAAATGCCAGAAGCAGACGAAGCAATATGTAAACGAATGTAAAAGCAAATGAAGCAATAAGCAGACGAATGTCAGGAGCAGACGAAGCAATATACAGACGAATGCAAAAGCAGACGAATGCAAGAAGCAGACAAAGCAAAAAGCAAACAAAGCAAAAAACAAACGAAACAAAAAGCAGACGAAGCAGAAAACAGACGAAGTAGAAAGCAGATGAAGCAGAAAACAAACGAAGCAGAAAGCAGACGAAGCAGAAAACAGACAAAGCAAAAAGCAGATGAAGCAGAAAACAGACGATTCAGATGGTCAACTTAAGACAAAGCAAAGTCAACTTAAGACGAAGCAGAGTCAACTTAAGATGATGCAACTCTTAAGCATCGTCTCTTAAGATGATATGACGCCATCACAGACGATGTGACGTCATCACAAACGAAACATTTTTACAGAAGATACATCTTTTTAGACGATAATAAACAAAAGAAGCAATAAGTAGACGAATGCAAAAGTAGATGAACTCAAGAAGTAGACAAAGCAATAAGCAAACGAATGCAAAAGCAGAAAAATGCCAGAAGTAGATGAAGCAATAAGTAGACGAATGCAAAAGCGTACGAATACAAAAAGATGAAGCAAAAGCAGACGAATGCCAGAAGCGGACGAAGCAATAAGCAGACAAATGCAAAAGCGGACGAATGCAAAAAGTAGACGTAGCAATAAGCAGACGAATGTTAGAAGTAGACGAAGCAATAAACTGACAACAAAAATAGACGAAGCAAAAAGGTAGACGAAGCAAAAAGGTAGACGAAATTCTTCAGAAGGTAGATGAAGCAAAAGGTAGATGAAGTTCTTCAAAAAGTAGAAGATTCAGATGGTCAACTTAAGACGAAGCAAAAGTCAACTTAAGACGATAAGCAACACAGACGATAGACAAGTGCAAAAAAGTAAACGACTTAGGTGGTCAACTTAAGATGATGCAAAGTCAATTTAAGATAATGCAACACATACGATATGTCTTTACAGGCGATAGACGAATGCAAAAAGCAGATGATTTAGGTGGTGGTCAACTTAAGACAACGCAAAGTTAACTTAAGACAATGCAACACAGACGATACGTCTTTACAGATGATAGATGAAAGAAAAAAGTAGACGATTTAGGTGGTCAACTTAAGATGATACAAAGTTAACTTAAGACGATGCAACACAGATGATACGTCTTTACAGACAATAGACAAATGCAAAAAGCAGAGGATTTAGGTGGTCAACTTAAGACGATGCAAAGTCAACTTAAGGCGATGCAACACAGACAATAGATGAATGCAAAAAGCAGACGATTTAGGTGGTCAACTTAAGACGATGCAAACTCATCTTAAGACGATGCAACACAGACGATAGAAAAATGAAAAAAGAAGACAATTTAGGTGGTCAACTTAAGACGAAGCAAAGTCAACTTAAGACGATGCAACTTTTAAGATGATATGACATCATCACAGATGATACGTCTTTACAGACGATACGTCTATACTCCTGAACATCTCCCCCTTATTAAGACCATAACTTTCTACTCCACCATCTATAACTCCCATACTAAATATTCTCAGTAAACTTCTTCAACACATTTTTCTTTACTAAGTCTAACACTTAGATTTTATTTATAATCTTCCTACTTCATTTCATTCTAATCATTTGCTATAACCACAATTCTCAATCTATCCCATTACTATTCACTATACCCGAAATGTCAATGAGTGCATGTACAATTATCTTCATGTGTGCAAAGACTCAAATTCACATGCATTTATGCTGACATTCCGCTAAGTTTGAAATGCAAATTTTCTAGCTCTCACATTGCTATTCCCTCCACTATTGAAATCTGGGTTCTAACCCTTAATATGGGGACGGGATGTTACACCAAACTTCTTGGATTGGCTACAGAATTTGAGAATTGTTCTCAAATCCAAAAAACTAGGATGTCCTAGATGAACCACTTCTTGATCACCTTGTTGTTGATGCATCTGATGAAGATCAGAAAGCTTTTAAGAAGATACTAGATGATAATGAGTTGGCTAGTTGTATAATGTTGGCCTCTATGTCACAAGAATTGCAAAAGCAGTAAGAGGTTATTGATGCTCATACCATAGTCTACCATTTAAGGGAATTGTTTAATAAGCAAGCTCGGTCTGAAAGGTTCGAGACCTCGAGGTTGCTTTTTGATGCTAAGATGGCTGAGGAATCATCTCCAGTATAGTATGCATTGAATATGAATGGATATATTGAGAGGCTAGGCAGTTTGGGCTTCATTATGGATTATGAATTAAGTACAGACTTGATTCTGACTAGTTTGATTGATAGTTATTCACAGTTTGTGCTTAACTATCGGATGAACCAAATATCCACAACAATACCTAAGCTGATTAATCTACTCAAAATAGCTAAGTACAATGTTAGGAAAGACAGTAAGGTTGTGATACTAGTGGATTCTGCTTCTGGTTCTCGAAAGAAGAACCATAAGAAGAAGAAGAAGTCCAAGAACCTAGTGGGAGGTGTAGCTAAAAAGAAGGCGAAGGAGGCAATACCAAAGGGGATATGCTTCCATTGCAATAAGGAAGGGCTTTGGAAGAGGAACTATAAAGCTTATCTGGAGTTGATGAAAGAGAAGAAGGCATTAGATGCCCTGCCGTCTACTTCAGGTATGATATTTTTCATTGAGGTTAATACTATTTCTGATCATAACACTTGGGTATTAGATACCAGATGTGGCTCACACATATATGTTGATATACAGGGTCTCAGGGATAGTAGACCACTCAAGAAGGGAAAGATGGACCTATGTATAGGAAATGGAGCAAGAGTTGCTGCATTAGCTGTAGGGACATATATTTTGTATCTTCCTCGTAGGCTAGAGTTACTTTTGGAAAATTACTATTGTAACACCCCATTACCATAAATTACATACCGGAACACCCAGTGGATATTCTAGTACATAATCTATAATAATGGTGCATTAACTATCTCACCTTCACTTTATAACATGGTAACATATATAACACAGTCATGGCGTCAACTACTGCACATAAATGTCACTAGATTTTAAAACCAAGTACTAAACTGTAATCCTCGTTTCAATTAAAAGGATAAATATTACTGCTTTTAAACATCCATATATGTACATCATCATATCCTAATACAGAGTATGCTACATGAAAGAGGAAATTATGCAAAAAGTCTATTTAAAGTCTTCAGTCTCAACTGACCGACCTTTGAGCCATTTGTTCTTCATAAAAGTACAAGAATTATGCTTCTTGTAATCTCTCAATTGCTAACGTCCTCCCTTGATCCTGAAATGTCAAAATGCAATTTTGGGTGAGTTTTGTGAACTCAATGAGGTAACCATCCTCGATGGTTCACTCAATTCATGTAACACCTTATTACACATAACATATATTTCACATCTTTGCAATTTGCAAAAGATATCACATTTCACATTCTCATTCAAATACAAAGTACCAATGCATTTTAATCAGTCATTCACATGTTTAAAAATGTGTATGCAATGCACGTGAGACTCATTTTCACTTGTTATTGTTATTGTGACCGAGTGCCTTTTTACTAGGTCATAGCCCTTAGTGGATACCAAGCTGTACTAGATAATGTCCCATATCCCTTAGTGGATACCGAGTACTTTTACAACTGAGCCTGAGGCTCTTATTACAGTCTGAGCTTTAAGCTCTATACACTGGCAACTTCGGTCACAATTACTGTTATCTTTCATGCATTCATGTAATGGAATGCTTCACATTCAAATAAATACAATCAGTTACTTGATTTTAGTTTCACTTTCACATTCGCATTTATCATCAGACCTTGGTCTGACATCCCACAATAATGTGGAATATCACTTATTCATTCAAATTCACATACAAGGAGCACTTCAATATCATAAATTATCATATCAGAATCATCGGACCTTCATGTCTAGAATTCAACTATCAAATCACATTCATAGATAATTCAAATCAAAAATTAATCAAACAAATAATTAAGTGAGACCGTCTAGGTTACTTACAAGTTGCTCCCAATGCTAATGCCTAGAAGTTCCAGCAACGTCTAGATGTTAACGTTAAATATGTTCCTCTAAAAACATATCATATATATACATATCCTAACTTTGCACAAATATGAATTTATTTACACACATCCATGTATAGTGAATACATACAATGCATGATCATGACAATTCTAGGTTCCTAATCATTATCCTTATCACAATATTCATTCATAAAACAATGCTCAATTTAACCATCCAAACTTGTCTAAAAACATACTTTCAGTCTACTTTGCATGATTATTATCATCAATAAAATGAAGTAATTTAGCAACACTTCCTTTTGGAAAATTTTTCTTCTATCTCTTAAGTTTCTAGTGACATCAATATCATTCAATTCGGTTCAGTACTCTGAAAGTTATACTCTAAATGTTGTAGACTAAGCACATTTGAAAATCAGCTATTGCATGATCATCCTGTAAAGTTGTACAACTCAAATCTCTCAATTCCAATATCCAAAAATTACCAACTTTATACCAATTGAAATATAAGAGAATAAGCTACAACTTTTGTGAAGACACTTTTATCTTATTCATTCTACATCAATACAGTTTATTCGAAAACTACAGAACATGATTTCTATCTCGAGTAGTGTTATAGGCTAAACCAAGACTCAATTTCAAGCCAGATTTTGAAATTCTTAAAGATAGAATTAAAATTATATTTCTTCATAAAATTTATAGCTATATGTATCTATGTTTCTTCAAATTCATAATCATTCCATTTTGATAACTACAGGACAAGTTATATCTAAAATACCTAAGAATGTTCAGTGAAAATACTCTAGTTATGAAATTCCAGAACTCCTCATCAGTTTTGTCACAAATTCATCAATAAATCTTTCCCAATGATTTCGGATGGTTTTTGGTGGACATTTAAGACAATGTGTTTCGAGTCTAATGGTCTAAGTCGTATGCCATTTGGACATTGGGAGAAGAAGATATGGTCAAAAGATCAAAGGATGTTCAAAACAGTCCCTTATTATTCAAAGGTTCAGAGTCGCGATCGTGCACGGTCACAACTTTCATCCTTCAATAGAAGAGTCATGATCGTGACTTCTCTTAGCTTTTAATAGAGTCACGATCGTGTTGCAAATGCGTTAGTAGAGTTGCAATCATGTTGATGCACGATCGTGACCTGTTTTGTTTTCTTCTTTCTTTTCTTCTTTTCATGCCATTTTTTACTTAAAACCAGAAGTTTTCAAACCAATCTTTCTTCTAATTAAATGTTCCTCTATGTCTTAAGTTTCTAATGCCATCAAATTCATTCATTTTGGTCCAGTATCGTGCAAGTTATGATCAAAATACTCTATACTGTTCCTTATGTCTCAACATAATACTACTCTTAACTTCAAGCTAAATTTCAGGGCCCCTATGAACAGAATTTAAATTTGATTTCTTCAGAAAAGTTATAGAAATATGTCTCTAGTTTAATAAGAACCAAGAATAAACTCAGTTTAAAATCTATACCTTAAGATATAATCAAAATACATAAGCATGATCAATGAAAATTCTCTAGTTCATAACATTCCAGCACATTTCCTCACTTTAATACCATCACTCTTTTCTTCAAATCAGTTCAGATGATTCTAAATTGTCATAGGGAGGAAAAAAATGTCTTAGGAGTGTATTGGTTCAATTTTCAAGTTATTTGGAGTTTAGAAGAAAAAGTTATCACCAAAAGAATCAAAGTTGTTCATATACAGACTTAAACACAAAAACCATGCATGTAACCTTCTTCTTCTTCTCTCTTATGTGGATTTTGTTTTATAAACAGTAACAACCACAAGCCATAACAGAATTTAGAACCACTTACACGAGTATTCATCCTCAAGCATGAAAACATCATCTATACTACTCCCATTTTTAGCTCAATAACACAAAACAACTTAAAAATCCAAATTTCACATAAAAATCAAAACTGTAGACTACTATTCACGCAAATTCTATTTGTTCAATTTTCTCCATCTTTCATTCATATAATTCATTATTCCACTTTCTTCTACACTTTCATTTTAGCTCATCTTACTCAAAAGCAACTAAAAATGCAAGATTAATTACAAATACCAAAACCAGAAATTATGTACTGTTGTTCATCATCTTCTGCATTTGTTTACATCATTTTCTGCACTTATATTAAACTCAATTCTCACAATCCTATAAACACTTTTTGCACAAACTCGATTTCACACATTCGTATAACTCATCTTATCATCACTATCACTGAATTACTTCATACACAACACATGCATTTATTCATTTCTAAATCGCAAAACATCATCAACCTCATTCACAGAACCCAAAAACTTAAAACTTCACCTACTTTGTTTTTAGAAAAATCACCAGCAGTGAGAGTGAAGGTCAAGGTTCGATGAAGAACAAAGAAAAACCAAAGAACAAACAAGAAGCTACAAAATTTTGCCTTGCACGACTCATGACTATGTGCTTTAATATCCCAATGACACATGGCCCCATTACATATGGGCCATTTGTCGTCCATATAGAAGTGCTACATGTCAAAATACCATTGGTCTATTTTTCCTAGTCCCAAAAGACCCCAAATTTTTCGAAAATTTCCTAAAATTCACCAGAAATTTCAAAATAATACTAATAGTCTCCAAATAAAATTTTAACGCCAATAAGTCACAATTCCCAATTTTAATAAATTAATCATACCCGAAAAATGTCAATGAATGCATGTACAATTATTTTATTGTATCAAGATAAATATTGACATGTGTGTGAATATACAATGATGCATGAGCAATAATTGCACTTCTAGTTTCTCACAATACACTCAATTCTATTATGGGATCTAGCCCTAAACATGGATGTTACAGCTATTATGTACCCTTTGTGACTAAACATTGTATCTGTTTCATGTTTTAATAAAGCGGAGTTTCATTTAACTTTTTCAAGCAATGGTTGTTCAATTAAGTTGAATGAAATGTTGTATGGTACAATTACATTGTGCAATGAAATTTACATATTAGATATGTCTAATCCAATTTTAAATATCAATAATAATAAAAGACAAAAATGAGATAATCTAAAACCATCTTACTTATGGCATTATCGACTTGGCCATATAAGTGAGAAACACATGATTAAGCTACACAAGAATAGTAGCCTAGGGTCATTTGATTATGAATCATATGACACATGTGAGTCTTACTTGTTAGGCATGATGACTAAATTACCTTTTAAAGTAAAGGGTGAACGAATGAATGAGTTATTAGACCTAATAGATTCTGATGTATGTGGTCTAATGTCCATTCATGCTAGAGGTGGTTTTGTGTACTTCATTACTTTTATCGATGATTATTCAAAATATGAGTATGTGTATCTAATGGGATACAAGTCTGAAGTATTTGAAATGTTCAAACAATTTAAACATGAAGTAGAGAAACAACTTAGTAGAAGTATTAAGACACTTTGATCAAATCGAGGTGGAGAATACTTGAACAAGGAATTTATAACTTATCTCAAAGATAATGGGATAGTATCCTAGTGGACTTCACCTTATAGACTGCAATATAATTGTGTGGTTGAAAAGAGAAACCGAACCTTGTTGGATATGGTAAGGTCAATGACGAGCTTAGCAAATCTACCGAAATCCTTTTAGGGTTATACACTCAAGACTATTGTTTATGTGACAAATAGAGTCCCTTCTAAGATAGTTGAAGTTACTCCATATGAGATATAGACTAATAAAAGGCCCTACCTTTCTCATATGAAAGTCTGGGATTGTCTAGCTTATGTGAAGCAGATTTAATCAAAGAAGCTTGAAGTGAAAACTAATAAATGTTTATTTATAGGATATCATATGGAAACAATTGGATATCAGTTCTATAATGCTTTAGAGCAAAAGTTTTTTGTCTCAAAGCATGTTGTCTTTTTAGGAAAAGAGTTTCTTTTAAGAGAAGACAGTGGGAGCAAAGTTGAACTTGATGAAGTTCATGATGCTCAAACAAATGCAGATCAACTACTTGAACCTAAACCTAAAATTGTTGTTTATAGAAATGAGACAATAGTTGAACATTCTGACACACAACATGTTCATAGGTCAAGTAGGATATGCAATGTTCCAGAGAGATATGGATTTCTCGTAAGAGAATAAAATGACGTATTGCTTATATAGGACAATGAGCCTACAACTTATGAAGAGGCTCTGAAGAGTTAGGAATCTAAAAAATAGCTTCAAACCATAAAATCTAAAATGGATTCCATGTATGAAAACCAAGTATGGACTTTGGTTGACCCACGCAAAGGATTAAAACTCATAAGGTGCAAGTGGATTTTCAAGAAGAATATCAACATGGAAGGTAATGTGATTACCCGTAAAGCGAGGCTAGTCGCTAAAGGTTATAATCAAAGACAAGGATTTGGCTATGATGAAACATTTAGCCTTATAGCTATGCTTAAATCCATTAGAATACTTCTAGCCATTGTTGCTCATTATGATTATGAAAT